>VDFB02090738.1:0-10668 GCA_007258455.2 Sequoia sempervirens
AATTATAGTCATTGGCTAGCTTGTTCCGAGGACTACCTAATTCCAATTGGGTTAGTGAATTCTCCTCCATTTTCATCCTCAACTCAAGCTTCGAAGGGAAAAAATTCTAATTTTTTGGTGCCAAAGAGCAAAAGGTGGGAAAAGGGGGGTTCCCTTGAACTAGGGGGGGTTTGAATGAAGCCCCAGGGGTTCAAGTGAACCAGGGTTCATTTGAACCCCCCTGGTTCGCTTGAACCCCCTTTCAAAAAGGGGTTTTCATTGTGTTTTTTGGTGGGATGGTGGCAACTTGCATTGAATGGGTTCCCTTGAACCTAGGTTCTAACAAACCCTCTTTTGGTTCGTTCAAACCTATTAGTTAACTCGAGCCCAAAAAACAATTTTTTTTGGGCATGTGGTCATTTTTTTCAACATTTCCTTCCTCACTCCAATTGTAAACCACTTTTGTGGGTTCACTCAACAATCATCCACCACAATTAGCACTAGCATGTCAGGTAGGATAAACATGTACTAACATTAAAAAGCAACCACAAACACACTTCTCTAGATCCAAAAACATCTTGCAGACCATTCAAAAATAATCTAAAACATCTCAAAATATTCCACATCATCATAATATTCGCTACTACTATTGCAACCACCTGAAACTTAATAACATCTTTATTCTATGCAACCAGACACACTGGCACAAACATCCAACTCGTGAAACAACCTTGAGGAACACCACAACACTTGAAACTTCAAGGGAAGGTAGATACATAATATATAAGCGTGTTCCATAATCTGCAAGACAAGAACCTTCACTACAGAGAGGGTAAAATCACAAATATGAGTCCACTTCTAGTTGAAGTTTCAGACTTAGAAAATATCCCAAAATCAGGAAAAAATAAAATGGAATCTTGTTTCACTTTGGGTCCCTAAGCCAAAAACAAGATCCCATTCTAAAATGGGATCTCATTTCAAAAAGGCTTAAAATTAAAAAAAGCCAAATAGGATCTCATTTTTAAAAATTTAAATTGTTGACCCAGTTTTTGCTATGGGTTTTAGGTCGGAAAAAAGGCTTGGGGACCCAAACCTAAGCTTTGAACCTAGTTTGACCTACAACTTGAAGGTCATGTCAATGTCACAAGAATATAGTGACTTTGGACATATGTCTGAAGGCCTTTTTGCAGATTTTTTTAACAAAATTAAAACCCATTATAGATGAGACTATGTAGATTCCAAATATCTATTTTTTTTACAATTGGATTATTTTTTCTATTTTTAAATAATTTTTTATGAAACTAGTCGATAAATTTAAAATTAGGGGCTTTTTAATTATTTTAATAACTTTGCAAACAAAATAATTTTAGAAAAATGGTCTTGTATCAACAATCTTACCTAGAAAATTCTTTTTCAATTTTAAAAAATAAAATAAAATATTAACAGTCATCTGCCATGACATACAATTCAAAATAACAAATAAGACCAAATATTAAAATAAAAAAACAAAATATTAAAAAAAATACAAACAAATATTGCAAGTATTCTTTAGTGTGTTCCAAATCTTTTCCCAAAAGGATTCATAAAATATGATTATTTAGGTCAAAATATGGATGACGTACACATGCATTGTATGGGGGAAAAAAAGTGACTTTAAACAATGGTTTTTAAATATTCCAATTGAAAATCAATTTGTAACATTTGGGTATTAAAATAAATTACATATTTGGAAACTAGACTCTGAATACTACATTTTATGATTAGTGACTTTTTTTAAGATTCCATTTCTACGTGCTTCAAATTTTAAGGTCAAATGTGACAATTTCTGAAAATCAAGAAAAACACTTCCACTTTTTGGCCAAATAGTGGACTCATCTTCTTTTACACACTTGAGAAATGTGGAGCAATCTCATTTCTCCTAGACACCCTATTTCACTAGAGAAACTTATTTTCAAACACAACTTTCACCATAACTCTGAATATAGAACATTTGAACACCTCTAATCAACATATCCAAACCACACAGGCATAACTTCAACCATGAAAAAAATTGAAACATAACATAGAACACCACTTTGCCACACTAAACTTTCCTTTATTCAAATTTTCTCAAAAGCATTTAGAAACCAAGTGAACCAACTACATCAACAACACTACTAACATCTTTACAACACATTTGTAGTATCTACAACATCTCTCATCAACTATAGCACATCCACCTATATCTCCAAACACAACTTTTGCAACTATACTGAAGTAAGACACCAATGGCAACACCAACATTATGTTGACACCAATACCGACAACTCTAGGCTTCTAACAACTCTAATGCCAGGCCTAGTTGACATCATCAACACCAGTAGCATTCCAACACTCTCTTCATACAAGGGGTTGATGGGTGATCCCACAATAGTGGTTTACAATTTTTGGCCAAACTGAACACTGAAATTATTATTTTTAACTAAATCTTCACATTCGGGCACCTATAGCAGCTAAACCATGAAGGATTTGAAGATGATGCAAACTAGAGTCTCGTCACATTTTTTCTATAGATTCTAAAAGTATTTTTTACCAAAAAAAAAGTTAGATTCGTGCACTTATTTTTCATCTCCATAGAAAACTAGTTTTCATTATACTTATTTTAAAAGTGGTACATGCTTTGTATAACAACTTTTTTCCATGAAGGATCAAATTCTGGATTCTTTTCAAATTTGAGTTCGCCAATATCAGATGCTTGCACTTAGTTCGAACAATTTTATTGAATGTACCCTGCTTTAATCAGGTTGAAGTCAAACCAATTGCAATTAGAGACCCGATTAGCGATCCATATAATAGCGCTTTTTTGTATATATCAAAATTAATTTTTTTGTTTAGGATCGGGACTTCAATATCAGGTACTGCTCGTATTTTCAATTGTTTTGTCTACTATTTTCCCTTGCAGGAACAAAGACGCTTTGTTTTGATGAAAAACCTATATTTAATAAACCTAAAAAATCAAATACATAATAAAACCAAAACATATTAAAAATTATATTCATTGGATGGCTTCCATTCAGGGGTTACTGATTCTAGATTTGGTTTGTAAGGATTCCCTCCATTTTCATCCTCAACTTTCGAGCTCTAAAATTATTAAAATTTAGAGTTTTTATGTACACAGAGGGATAGAGGATTTAGGGAGTTTGCTTCCAGGAGTTCAGCTGAACCGAGGGGTTTTGGTTGGTGGTACTCAAGGGTGTTCACTCAAACCCCTTTCATATGCATTTTCTTTTTTTTTTTGGTGGAAAAAAGTTTAAGGGGTTCGCTCAAACCCAAGTTCGGTCGAACTTCTAGGTTCGTATGAACCCCCAAAATCACTTTTTTTTCCATGGGGTCATTTTTTCTCAATTTTCCTTCCTCCATCAAATTGTAAACCACTATTGTGGCTTCACCTTGACATTAATGACAACACCCAAACAACTCACAAACAACTCAAGCTTCCAACACAAACTCCTTCCCAAAGAAGGTGATAAAATAAGCATAAGGAATTGGAGACCTATTACCCTTTTGAATGTTTTATATGAGATCGTGACCAAGCTTTTAGCATTCAGATTGACTAAAATTATCCTAGTGATAATTAATGAAACTTAAATTGTGTTTATTAGAGGTAAATACATTCTTGAGAATCTCATCACAAGTTGTGAAGCTTTGGACTAGGAAAAAACAAGTAGTCAAAAAATTGGTATATTGTTACTTGACTTTAAGAAATCCCATGATAGAGTTGAATTCCTTTTTAATGCAATTATGGAAGCCTTTCAATTTCCTAAAAACTTCTATAAAATGGTGAAAATTCTTTTTCAAGATGCTACTACGTGAGTAGAAGTTAATGGGACTCATTCTAAACCCTTCTTGTTAGAAAGATCTATTAGGTAGGTATTCCCCTTAGCTTCTACCCTATTTGTTATTGCTTCAAAAGCCCTATATTATGTGTTGATATTTAAGATGCTTGGCCCCAAAGTGCAAGGTATCAACCTCCCAAATAATAATTTTTTTCTTAATGCTCAATTTTTTGATGATCTTTCTCTTTTTATTGTCTTAAAAGTCAAGCATATGAATAACATGGTGAATAGACTAAGTATTTTCTATCAACCCTCTAGATCAAAAAATCAAATTCTAAATCTACAATATTGAGCTAGGAAAATGAGTCTCCAGATTGGTTTTTAAAATTTAATTAGCAATGGGGAGGCCCTAATAAAATTTAAAGATATAAAAGGGTTGGGACACTAGTTTAAGCCTGTTGAAGAACAATTTTGCAAATATATTCAAGTTCATGTAAGTTTGAAAAGAAAGTTTGTACATATGCATTTTGTTCATAAAAGTTTTGTATGATTTTTGGTACATGTGGATTCCTATCTTTTCCATTGATATCAAATGGGGAGTGTGGGATAGTGAAAAATTCCTTATTCATCTTAGGAGGAGTTATGTTTTGAAGTTTTGAAGGTTGGTAGTGTATTCATGTTGGCACTGATTCCGACACTTAGTCATTTTTCACTAAGTGTTGCCATCATTGCCAAAGGGGGAGATTGTTGGCAAGAGACACTGCACAAGTCATCTGGTGTTGTCATTTATGGCAACCCTAATTAGTTATCATATCCACACTTTAGTATTTGCTCGTACTAGAAGTTAGATTGAAGTTTTGTGATTAATTGTCAAAGTTAAAATAGAGCATCCAACAAAATTGTGTATATTGATTCATATGTGAATTCATGTTATCATTTTGTGTTGTGGATCTCAAAGAAAGTTTTTTCGATGTTTGATCTATCCTATCTTTGAATCATCAAGCCTCATATTGATTGGTGTGCAAGTTAGAAGATCCAATTGTTTGATTTTCCTATTTAAGAGTGCAAAAAGGCCAACTTGATGAATGTAGCATGTTGTAGATGTTCAAAGCAAAATTGTTTAAGGTATTTTCATGTTCAAGGATTTTTTTGGGTCCTCACTATGTTGTGGCCAACTTTGGTTGGTGTGTGTTGATAATTGTTTATGAATTGGGCTGACAGTTGGTGCATATTTTATTATTTTGTTAAAGCCGACATGTATTTGATCCAATCTCTAGTCGCGGATGTATATAAGCGATTATTCATATCATTTTATGATGCGATGGTGTGTGATGCAAAAGTTAGAAAGATGATTGATCGATTGTGCATAGTTTCACTTGTGCAGAGCAAAGATTGGTGATTTGAATTAAGGCAGACAAAGTTTCAAGAGCAGAAGAGCAAAATTAGACAGAGTGAGAAGAATGTTGTAAATGTGATTAACTAGAACTATAATCAGGCATTAGCAGATGCTATTTTATCAATTCAAAATCTTCTAAGACTATGAGTCTTCTTTTGGGAAGTGAGCCTTTTTTTATTTGAGCAGTGAGCTCTAGGAAATATACCTGAATGCATGTGCATTCCCCTTTTGTAAACACTTATATTGAGTATACTCAACTTGTGGATTAATCTCCACCATGGTTTTTCCCCTAACAGGGTTTCCATGTAAAAATCCTTGTGTTATGGTGTCATGGTTGATTAATTATGTGTGTGCATCTTTCTTTTGGTTTAATGCTATAATTGGTTTAAAGATCAGGTTTATAAAGTTAAATTTTGCAGAACACTGATTCACCCTCCTCTCAATGTTCCTTGATTCCAATAGAGTGAACATATAACTTCTAACACTAATCAACCATGAATACACATATGAAACAAAGACCTAATCAAAATTTATGAAGATGAAGATTCAAATAGTATTGTGTGCTTAAAGACACAATCAACAAATGTATCAATGACATGTTGCACACTACTAAATTGTGCATCACGATGCTCTACATAAGTACTAGAATCTCACAAAATATGATCCACTAAAATAATCCCCCCATAGGAGAGATAAGATAGGTCTATATGACCTCTAAAAAATAGAAGTCTATTTGGTTCCCTTGCAGGAGTTCTTCCCACTACCTCATTTGGAAACCAAAAGGAAACGATAGCATAGTTCACTATGATAATTCCTCCCATAATGTTGACAAGGAAGTGGTGTTGGTAGACCAATTGAAATTAGGAACAAAAGTCTTCCCAAGAATGTAGACCCAACATCAAATCCAAAAAGATGTATAAGAAATTGAAAACGGGTTTGCATCAAGGTACACATGTATGAGGAGGGAATCATGAGGATCCACTATTGTGATCATGACAAATCAAGGAACTACACAACCTCCCATTACACTTTATAATTTAATGTAAGTACCAAATTCCCTCCCTAAGGAAATTTATATAAGTGCATTTACGGACTTATTTATTGTTTTAGTTCTTGCAAGTTTATGTTATGAGGTGGACAATGAAGACATCTATCAATTATTTCATTCAAACCTCAAAAAAATTACAAAAATATAAAAAATAAAACCCCCATTATTTAAAGAATGAGAACCCCCTTAAATAATACAATGACATGACACTTTATTTTAGTGCATTATAAATTCCATATAGTGGATTTCATGTACAAAACCTAAAATGAGACATACTCAAAATTAAAAAATTTGAAACACAATCATGAAAGATCAACATCACCACTACATAGAGCTCAAAAGATCATGCAAGTTAAATATAACTCAAAAATGATTTCGTATAGGCCCAAATCAGCCCTCTGAAGTTCCAAAAATGGGAACTGTGCAGGGTGTCCTCTGAGAATTTTAAATTTTAAAAAATTCATATATCATACTGCAAAAAAAATCATACCATTCGATAGAGGACAAAATGATAGACAAAATGAAAAAAATTACTTAAAAATACGTTTGTATGCCCTAGAATGAGGCGCCTATATTTGAGCCAAAAATAAAAATAGGACAAGGTGAAGGGGAAAACTTGGGGATGAAAAATGATGATGTCATGTTGACATTAGCGAACGAAATATTTCCAAAACTAATAGAATATTCTTTGATGCCTACAAATGGTACATTGATGAAAGACTGATGCAAACTAGTAGGTTGATGCAAGACGATACATCAAACAATTTGATTGTACAAATTGTATGAATTTTCACATACAACCCTCCATGATTGGGCCCAATAAACTTAATGTTTTTTCTTTGAATACCCAAGTGTTATATATAAAAATTCATCTCTCAACTCTCTCAAGCACAACCATGACATCAATTTTGTTCCAAAATGTAATGTTTGAAACTTGATGCCCATGACCCTCACAAATCTAAGAGAGAGAGTGATTGGATTTGTAGGCTTTCTTGGATACCATGTTGGAGCAGCCAAGATCTACTTGCAAACTCAAAACAATCCACAAATGAGAATATGCAAAATGAGAAAATATCATAAGCATGTAATGTGATGTAAAATGTACAATTGAGCCTTGCTTATAAAGGAAAGAAAAAAGAGGTGAGAAGGTAGGATTCAAACTTTCACTACCCATCTAAGTATGAAACAAGTGTAGGACTCTATGGAAAAGTGTTGAGACACTTGGCGAGTCTACATGAGGTGAGACAAAAGTCTAGATAACCTCTAAGTGAGCTTAAGTGTAGTGTGAATAGGACTTTACTAAGTAGGCTAAAATATAACTAGCTTGATAATACCTCTTTCACACTAACAACCAAGACCACAAGGAAATGGAAGAATTTGCATCCACATGATATTCTATTTGGAAAATTTAGTGTTAATCCTTCAAGATTTGTTGTTTTTGCTAGCATTTGGAAGGAATAGGAGTTAAAAAGGGGCCTTATTGATGGATGTGATTCGACTAGTAATGGCAATAATTATGTATTTAATTTTGGATCAATTTGGTGGAATATTTAACATAAAAATAAGCCCCTTAATTTATTGCAAGGTTGCTCTAAAAAAATGGGAATGTATGGGAATTTTAAGGTTTCAAGACATTTTTAAAAATAATGAGCTAAAAACTTGGTTGCAAATGAGAAGGGACTTTAATTTTCCTATTTTGTTGTAAAAAAAATATTAAGGATGATACAATTTTCAATTAGGAAAAAATTTAACCCTAAATATTATGACAATCTAAGATGGAAGGATGATGCTCCCCTTCTAACTTATCCTTTACAACATTTTGACTAACTTTTGAGATGTGTTAATGCATGTTAAATCAATTTTGAAATCTGAGTCTAGGAGAAAAGATTGACCTTTGATACCTTGAATTCCTGCTTGTTTAATAAAATTGATTCCAAAGGAATGTTTTTTTAGATGGCTTCTATTGTTGAAATATCTTGTTGTTGGTCTCCCCAAAATACACCTTGTACTATTTGCAAATGTATTGAGGATTTTGAACATATAATTTTTAATTGCAAATTTTCATGTGTTGTTTGGCCTATCTTTATGGGTAATGTTCTATAGAAAAATGATACTTGGAATGATATTTTGTGTGGCTATGTTAGGGATCTAAAGGTTGATCTTAATTCCTTATGGATTTCTCTTTTTACTAAAATTTTATGGTTTATTTGGAAAAGGAGAACTAAGGACTTATACCAAGGAAAAATATCTCTTACTAAGTTTTCTCTTAGACTCACTAACCTTAACATTATTGAACAAGTAACAATGACTTTGAAGATGCCAACACATAGGTTTATGAAGATACTTGAAGAAGGATCCACCTATGTCTTCAAGTCAAACCTCAAGGATGCTATTTTTTGGCCTCAGGACCTGAGGAAAGTTGATGGCAGATTCCAAAAAGAATACATTAATTTCTAGAACCAATATTGCAAGCTACACTAGTTTAAACTTAGAAGAAATGCAAAGATCAAAGACTTGGGAATTACCTAAAACATAGGGAAAGGGAAACCTTAGAGATTTCACATTAGGGCTTGGAAACCTTTCCCTAATTTCATTGGAAAATATGTATGGAATGGGATGTGATAGGGGTTTGATTGTTTGGAAAAGGTATATAATTAACTTATAGCCTGGAAGGTGAATCAACTTTCCCTTAACCCAATTTGAAAGTGACCTAAGCATGAAATGCAATGATTCAATTGATCGAATGGTGTAAATTATTATTTTGATGCAAATACAAAAGATCTTATAAATCATAGATAAAAACAAACTATGGGAAAAGGTTGAGCAAGAAACCGTGCACAAGTATGATACAAATTTGAGCTAAAAATGGAGGACATAGGCACCCCAGGCACCACTATCTTTGTAGGGTTGATTCAAATATATTTTCACAGCCCTCTAGTGTCAGATTAGAGCTTTTTTTTCCCGCTTGTCACACTTTTGGATCATAGTCAAATAATTTTGTAACTGAGTTTCCATGAGTTGTCAAAGTGTAGGATTTCAATTGCAACAATGAATAATTGATCTTCAAAATTCCTTCAATCTTCTCCAAAATTGAAACATGCGCATTTAAAGAGAGAAGAAAGGTTATGCCATTTAGGGGCTTGCCCTAGTCAAACCCTGTGTTAGTGTTTCCACTTCCATAATGGCAATGTCAATGATAAAAGGATAAATAATAGAAAGGAATGATGAATCCACAAAGTGTTACAACTCACCACCCTTCAATGGCTTCCTTAAAGGACTAAAGTTATTCACATCTCCTGAAGGCTTAGATATTGCTTGCTTGAATTGCTTGGAGACCTACAAGGATTAGTCATCAAAAACAATATGAAAACATAAACATGAACACACTCACATACATTTTGACATGATGTTTGGATCTTGAATTTCTGCAATAAATCCTCTAATGGCCTCTCTTGATTTGCTTGATAATGCTCTTGATCTCTAAAATTGCCTCTTAATGCTAGATGGATTTGAAATGTTGCAATAACTAGGTATTTATATGTTATTATTCTAATTTCCTAAAAAATAAATATTGATAGTTGACTTTAGATATTTGAATTTCAAATAATAAAATGTTGATTCCAACATATTTGAATTTGGAGCCAAAATAGGGGGACATAGGCACCCTAGGTGCTACTATCCTAGGCTTATTTTTTGAAACTTAAGGAGTCAAGGGAAAAGTATTAAATGAGAGAATTTGTTTTATGCTTGTAAATTTTTGATAAATGTTTAAAATGAGTTGTGGAATACATAATTTAGGAAATTAAGTACTCAATTAGGTCCAATATCTTAAAGGGGAGCAAAACATAGTGTGAAATTATCAAGGGTGACTCGACGTTACATTACCTACCACAATTTTGATAACATTGGTTGGGAAAATTTCTTGTCCACTAGGGACTATTCCTAGTGTGGAATCTTTTAAAGCAACAAGATCCGAGTTAATAATAAGGTACAAGAGCATAAAAATGAGGTCTTGCAACAAATGGTTGATGAAATTTTTTGATATGGGTGGTAGTTATCTAACTCTTTTTGTTATGAACATGATGTGTATCTCTTGATTGTATTGGTTTTATGATAGTTCTAGTTTGAAATTATATTGGCAACTAGCCTGGTGGGGCTTTTGATGTGGCTACTTATAGTTGCATTATATTGTATCCAAACTTAAATATCAATTTTAAAATGAGAGAGTATTGTTCTATTTGATTAATGTTTAAGGGTATTCAAGTTTTCAAGAATAACTTAGAATCTAACTATCATCCCTATTGAGATTGTGAAAGTATTTGTTGATCTCTAAGTTTATCTTAATTTTCCTCTTTCAATATGATCGTGTTTGATTAAATATAATACTTAGTGTTAAGAAAATCTTACAAATTTAGATTTATTACCACTTT
>VDFB02090740.1:0-19193 GCA_007258455.2 Sequoia sempervirens
GATTTGAGAATGAAAATGGAGGAGATCTCAAAAACCCAACTAGTATCAAGTTCCCCTCAAAACAAGCTATCCAACTAATATAATTTTAATATGTTTTGATTATATTATCTATTTGTTTTTTAAGTTTTATTAAATATAGGTTTTTCACCAAAAACAAAACTCTCTGTTCTGCACATGTGGAAAAATAGAAGATTATCAATTTTTTTTTTGAAAAATATGAGTACACCAGATATTGGAGTCCTTGATCCAACAAAAAAAAAAAAATTCGATACATACAGTAAAAGTTATGCGTTATACGGTCGCATTATGTCTGAATTGTTATTGATTTGACTTTGAAACTTGATTAAAGAAAAAATATTCAATAAAAAACTATCTAACCAAGTGGAAGCACTAGACATCGGAGTTACAAATCTAAATTCGAAAGAATTAGAATTTTATCTTTCAAGGAAAAAAATTATGCGTTATACAATGTGCGTCACTTTTTAAAAATGTTGTTTTTTGAAAAAAACCAATTTTCATGGGAGATGGAAAAAGAAGTGCAATTTGATACCAAAATTTTTGAAAAAAATACTCTTAGAATATACAGACAAAATGTGACAAGACTTTAGTTTGCATCATCTTCAAATTCCTCATGGTTTAACTGATATAGGTGTCTGAATGTGAAGATTTAGTTAAAAAAGAAAATCAGTGTCCAATTTGGCCAAAAATTGTAAACCACTATTGTGGGATCACCCAAAAAAGTTACGTGTTATACAGTCCTGCTATGTCTGAATTGTAATTGGTTTCAATTTGAAACTAGTTTGGCCAAAAATTGAAAACCACTATTGTGGGATCACCCTTCTATTTTTCCACATGTGCAAAACAGAGAGCTTGATTTTTGGTGAAACCTACATTCACAAGAAATAAAAATATATATAATAATAAAATTAAATTTATTTAAAATTATACTTTTTGGGAAGCTTATAATAAGGACTACATACTTACAAAAAATAAATTTTAAATGAATTCATTTGATCTCCCAAAAGGTAAATCAAAAGTGGTTTTTTATCAACATTTTGATAAGTGTAAAAGAGACTATGTTATAGGTATGGTTTAAAACTAGCGGGGTTCTATCCAAGGAGGTTTGATCTAAGGTAGTTTGATCAAACCCTTTTCAATTGGAATGCTTTAAATATAAATTTTTAAGGCTTAAATCATTATATTTTCTAAAATTATGTGATTTCAGCAAAAATTAGAATCTACCAAAAATTGTAAATAGCTTTGTGGGATCAGCCTACAGAGGCAACAAAAGAAGAGTTTTTGAGTCACCTTGGGCTAGGCTCATTATAGTGGTATTAGAGCAGTTTCCTGTCAACCTGTTGGGTAGGTTTCAACTACAAATCAGAAGTTATAGTTGAACAACATGGCTATTCCTAGGAAGCAGTTAAATGCCATGATGGGAGAATTGGAGAAGCTTATACAAAGCCAGGAAAAGATGGTTGAATTTATTTCACACCCTGCAACCATAGACAGACTAGCATGGTATATGGATTCCGCTTTTAAGAAGTCTACATCACAAAATGAAAAGGAAGAACAAGAGGTCTCTACAAGTGAGGCATCTAGAAACCTCTACAATGAGTGTTCAACAGTTAGTGACCAGCATACAACTGATCACATGGAGAAAAAAAATCAAACCTACATAGAGGAAGAAATTGGGCACAAGACACTTCAGGAGGGTTTCAAGGTTGAAGAAAATAAAGTGGTGTTTGAAGACAAACCAATTGCTTTGGAGCAGCCACATGAGGATACGGTTTCTTGTGATGCTTCATTAGGTGACTAGCATTGCTTCATCCTATCATGATGAAGAAAATGATTGTGTTTTGGAGGCCCAAGATATTGAGGATGTGGAATTTGATCCTCTACTTAGTGGAGCAACCACTAGTGTTTTGTCTTCACATGATGAAGGAGGAATTTTACAATGGCATGATGTCATCATAGATTTGTTTGAGGAAAACAACATGGTGCATCATCATTCTCATGAAAAGGAAGCTTGTGTTCATGTGCAAGACAATGATATGATATCATCTCTTGATAGAAGCCCTACACTAATTAGTGGACATGAAGATATCAAGTATAAGAAGACCGATTTTGTGTACTTTGGCATTGGAGAGATTAAAAGGTCTAAAATGATGAATGAAGAGTGGATGAGGGAGGCCAAGGAGGCTAGGTTAGTAGCTGTAAATGTGAGACAATACCTTCAAGAAGTGAAAGACAAAGTCAATCTCATCAATGTAACAAGGAAAAAAAGGATGGATCACTTTAGAAGACTCCTCATTCAAATGAAGGATGAATCTAAAAATGCACATTGTCCTAATGTTGGTGGTGAGGTTGATAAGCTTGGTCAACCGAAGGACTTAGTACAGTAGGAGGCTTCATCATATGGTGTGGAGGTTGTTCGTAGCTTAGAGACTAAGTTGAAGGTGAAGGAAGATGAGATTATTGCTGCATTATCTCATCATGATAGGATGCACAAATTGATTGAGGAGCATCTTTGGGAAGTCTAGTTAAAGAGAAGACAAGAGGGGATTGGAGCAGGATCTTCTCATGATGATTTGCAGGTTGTCAAAGAAGGTATGTTGGAAATGAAGTAAAATTATTTGAACCTTCTTTTTGATAGAGACACCCTTCTTAGCCTTGTTGGAATCTACTCAGATTCCTTGATGAGGTTCAAAGAAGAGGAGGCTGAAAAGCTCTCTCAAGAGCTTGAAGACATTAGAGATTCCTTGAGAGGTGGGTGGAATAAGGAGTGTTCTAGTTAGCTTTGGTATGACTTACTTCCAATCTCAAATGGTGGTTTCGAGTTTGGCAGGTCTTCTACTTTGTTCTCTCATGATGATTACTATTTGATTCAAGACTTTGGGACTTGCTGCATTTTGGAGATGGGAGGTATATATCAGAGTGGCACAACGAGAAGCAATAGGTGGTGGCTTTCCAATAGTATGGATGCATCAAATTCATCATCATAGTTTTGGGATTGAGTTGATTCAACATGATGTGCTAGTGCTACAGGAGTTGTTGGGTGATGTTTGGGACATTACACAGATCTTCACTTGGGATCCAGGTGGAGAAGAGTTGTACCTTGCTGCATAAATTTCTTGGGGACAAGCAATTTCACACTAACATGATCAACATTTTTAACATGTGAATATGTCCCCTAATTACCTAGTGGGTGAATTAGCTAGGTACAGGAAAATTATTCACACCAACATGATCGACATTTTTAAATCAAAAAATTGAAGTTGCCTCCTTGAGGCATGTTCTGTTAGAGTGCACCTGCACCAATCCCCCAAAAGGTAAATCAAAAGTGGTTTTTTATCAGCATTTTAATAGGTGTAAAGGAGACTCTGTTATAGGTATGGTTTAAAACTAGCGGGGTTTTATCCAATGGGGTTTGATCTAAGGTGGTTTGATCAAACCCTCTTCATTTGGAATCCTTTAAATGGGACTTTTCAAGGCTTAAATCATTATATTTTCTAAAAATATGTGATTTCAGCAAAAATTAGGATCTCCCAGAAATTGTTAACTAGTATTGTGGGATCACCCATGTATAGGGTAGAGGGTTTAAGGGTTTAAGGTTTAAGGTTGAGGGTAGAGGATTGAGGGTATAGGGTTGAGGGTTCAATGTATAAGGTAGAGGGTATAGGGGTTGAGGGATTAGGGTTTAAGGGTTGAGGGTTGAGGGTTTAAGGGTTGATCAATTAGGGGATGAGGGTTGAGGGATTAGGGTAGATATTTTACTTGGGTTTAAGGGTTTAAGGGTTTAACAGATGCGGGTTGAGGGTAGAGGGTATTGAGTTGAGGGTTTAGGGTTTAGGGTTGAGTGTTTAAGGGTTTAAGGGTTGATGGTTTAGGGTTGAGGGATTAGGGTAGAGAGGGAGGGATGGATGGAGCAAGAGATGAAGGGAGAAGTGAGATGGAGAGAAGGGGAGAATTAGAGGAGGGGGGGACATAGATATATGAGGGTTTAGGATCTAATGTATAGGGTAGAGGGTTGAGAATTGAGGGTATAGAGTTGAAGAACTATAAGGTTGATGGTTTTGGGTATTGGGTTGAGGGTATAGGGTTGAGGGATTAGGGTTGAGGGTAAAGGGTAGAAGGTTTAAGGGTCTAGGGTTTAGGGTTGATTGTTAAGGGTTGAGGGTAGAGTGTTTAGGGTATAGGTTCAAGGGTATATGATTGAAGGATTAGGGTTGAGGGTCCAATGTATAGGGTAGAGGGTATAGGGGTTGAGGGTTTAGGGTTTAAGGTTGAGGGTTGAGGGTTGAGGGATTAGGATTGAGGGTTGAGGGATCTTTCGATGCAAGTGAAATGTAGGCAAACAATTGAAGGACAGTGAATGTTGGGGAAGGATTTTTTGTTCTAACACCCCTAATCCCTTAACCCTTAATCCCTACTAGATCAAAACAATTAGGTGCTCAGTTAGGCGCTAAATTAGGCACTAAAGCAGGCTCTAAAGTAGGTGCTATAGTCAGCGCTAATCTAGGCACTAATTTGGGCACTATAGTCAGCACTAATTTGGGCACTATATTCAACACTAATCTAGGTGCTATATTAATGTTAATCTAGGTGTTATAGTCGACGCTAATCTAGGTGCTAATTTGGGCACTAATTTGGGCACTAATTTTGGACTAAATTAGTGCCTACTTGCTCTGATTAGCACAAAAAATGCCAAAAATATGCCATCACGATAAATAGCGTTGACTTTTTCAAAAAATTAGAGAAAAATACATTAAAACAATGGGTGGAAGTAAAAAATAGAGAAAAAGAGGGAGCTAATCACAAGGATTTGTTGTAGTGATTCCTATTTCATTTCATTTCAAGGTTTGATTACCAAAACGGGGTTTGACCAAGGCAAACCCCTATCCATTAACCTAACAACATTTTCCCCTCTCCTTTGTGTGTGATTTGTAGGTCTAGGTTGTATATTTCCTAAGGAGCAAGATTGGAGAAAAGTTTTCAAATCATTCAAAGTTGTCAAAATTGTCATCAAGCCTTGGAGAACAATGGAGAACACCTACAAGTTGCAAATCAGGGTTTCAAATCCAAAAATCAATCAAGAAGGATAGAGAAAATAGAGAAGAGTAGGATCATACTTTGAAGCTTCAGAAAACCCTAACTGGACTAATTCACCACTTTTGACAAATGAGTCCTAGTTTCAGTCAAAATTTAGATTTTTGCATATTCGAATACCCATTTGGCAGATTCTTGTTCCTGCACAGAAACCTAGATTCTGGACTAATTCACCCAGCTTGGCGAATGAGTCCCACTCAGCATTAAAGGAAAATTTTCTAGTGTTTTAGACCTCCATTCAACCATCTCCAGATTTCTAGGTGCACACATTCTTTTTTGCAATTTTTTGTTTCTTTTCACTTGCATTTCTAGGTCATTTAGTGAAGTATTGCATTGAATTAGGGTTTAGTGTTGCATCTTTCATTTCATTTGTCTTTCCAAGTTCTTACTTGGTGGTGAACCCCTTATTTGTTTTCAATCAACTCCAAGGATAACCTTATTGCAAGATCTCTTTCTCCTTTGCATTGAGATCTCTAGGGTTACCCTTGAATGTAGTAGGTGGAAAGTGGGTATGCTTTATGTCCTAAGTCATATGATAGCACTCAAACCACCCATTTTTCATATACTAAACATATCTTGAGGTTATGTATTGGGCCATCATACCTACATGCTATCAAAATATTTATTGAGTCAAGCTTATCATTATCAATATCAACCATATCAAGTTTATGCTTAGAGAGCATTGCACAATTCACATATCAACATCAAAAAGAAAATCAAATGAAATAAAGGTGCGCTCCATTTTTTCTAATCAACGAGAGAATAAAATATTCTAGGTGAAGGTATTGTGATTTGTATTTCTTTTATCTTCCTTTGTTTTCAATTTTTTCTAACCCTCTTCAATTCCTAACCCAAACTATTGATATATTATTTTTTCCAAAAGCTAGTATTTCACATAAAAATTCAAAAAATTATAAACTTTATCCTCTAATATCACCTTTTCAATTGCCAATGATGATTTAGCTTTCCAATAAGATTGTATTTCTAAATAATTTTTAGGTTGTCACGACACTTTAAATTATAATAAATCATCAAAATTTCCTTACTAAATAGGTACAACACTTTCCACAAGAGGTACAACTCCTATAAGGGCATTTAGCCAATTTAGAAATTTAATAATAGATTTACTTTGCAAAATCATAATGTGTGTGTGTGTGTGCGTGTAAATCTACATTTCACAAAACATAAATCATTACAGATAAAATTAGATTCACACACCATACTATTATTTTTTTCTTTTTGGATATATATTTCACACTAAACATTGATTCCATATAAATCCCCAAAAAAAAATCAAACTCAAAATATTGAAAACCACAATCCACAATCAAATACCCATTGTTATCTAAAACTCAATCTACAACTTTCAACACAATAGCTATTCTTGCATGAAACCACATAACCAACTATGAGGCTTTTTGTCCTCAAAATTGAATTCAAAAAAGGGTTTTCATTCTTAGGTAAATAAAAGAACAAAGTTCATTTAGAGAAGACAATGAAAATTCAATAGTGATCCTTCTTCCAAATACTTAAACTCCTTCTATAATCTTTTTAGAGAGCTACGTTTTGAAAAAGTGTTTGTTTTGTTTTATGTTTCTTTTAGAAAAAAACAAGTTTTTCACTTTTTCATTATTTTTTTGAAAGTGTATTTTTTATTTTTTAGTTTTTTAAAAATCAAATTTCCTTAATAAAATAACATAAAATGTTCTTATGATCACTTTTCTACACCTTGAGCCTAGTGACTCATTATTTGCACACTTAAAACACTTTTTAAAATAATTAAACTTAAGCAATCAATTAAAATACTAATCAAAGGTATCCTTTTTGACAACTTAATTTAATTATTTAACTTATTTTCCCTTTTCCAACACCTAATAGCCTATAGAAAAAAGGAAAATAAGCTAAGGTTCACTTGCAGCTTATGCTCGAGAGAGGGACATTACAACATTATAATTCAGAACGAGTAAAATGTAAGGGTAAAATGTGCATACCTTGTACTATTATCTATTTTTCTAGACTCCCTCTAAGAAAATTTCTCTCAATGTAATGACTAATCTACAAGTGGCATGATTTTGCACAAAAGTTGGAAATCAACCTAATTCTATTTGTACACATCCATAGGGCTTAGTCATGATCTAAATTATATCTATTTCTTATCACAAGTTAAACCCAAGTTAAATCCATGACCACAAACTTGACCTTGGACTATGTTAACTATAGTGTGTACATGACTCCATACATTTTAATACAAAAAGGTCATATTTTTAAATTTAAATTATAAAATGTGCCCAAATTGAATCCTTTCCTACTAGTTACCTATCAACTTGAGCATAGAATATATATAATTTATGTTTTATGTTTTTTATAAAGGACAAACCTTAACTCTTTTTTGCATCATCAAAAAGTCTAAGAGAGAAATTCACATTAAAGTATCATACCTAATCAACATTACATTGGTTTACATCAGCATCTACATTTTGAAGTAGTCAAGGACATATTGCATGGTTGTTTGTGTCTTTGATCTTTACCCAAATTTGTTAATTCACATATACTAGTTTTATAAAAGAAAAAAAACATTGCCTAACAAACTATTAAAGGTGTTAATCAACACTATTTATTTTGTAAACATATGTTACAAACAACAAGATAAAAAGACTCCAAACATCCAAGAGTACATAGATCATTTTCATACATATAAATCAAATCTATACACGAAATTCACTTCTATAAAGATGAACCTCATTTTCATAATTACAAATTTAACCTAAAACATAAAAAAGTAAAAAATATATTATTTATATATTAAAAAAAATCTATCGCTTTGAAACTTAGATGTTTAATCCTATATATAAAAAAAAATTAAAAATTACCATTTCAATTTATTAGTCTAAAGTATTGTTTTACTTATATCATTTCTCATAGATGAAACTATTGGTTAAATGTGGGAGAAGATCTCTACTTAATAAAAACATGTTTGTAAAAGTTTTAGTAATGTATAAAAAAAGGGATTATAGTGGATATGCACTTTCGGTGATGATTGTGTGTGACAACTATTCATTAATCTACAATATAATATAATTGCCAACTTCGCAATATATTTCCAATTGCTTTTGCTTTTAAGCTACGTGACAACTGACAAGCAAAGCAAACGGAATCTTTCAAGTTGTTTACATTAATAACTACCGCTCTTCTTTAGTGGAAGTTTGGTAGGCAAGTGCTAGTGACCGTGTCATGCATTCACATTCTATGCTAGACCCCACAAACTCAACTAAAAGTTTGTTTAAATTTTTTAACTAATTGACTTTTTTCTTTTTAATTTTTAAGTGATTAGGTCTACATAATACACTATTTAACTATTAAAGATTTTAAAAATTTACAATATTCGGATAAAATAATCATAAAATGAAAAAGACATGGATTTTATATGATTAACAGTTCAAGTAATCAAATATCAAATAAGTGGATCATTAATTTTTTTCATGGGAAAGAATTTTATAAGATAATGAAAACATCAAATAATTAACTTGTAGTCAATAAATCTTTTGTCTCTCGATCTTACTCATGACACCATAAAAGATGAAGATAAGATTATGTGGGAAAGACTTTCTTGAAATGAATATCCCTCAATTCTTAACTCTTACTTGTGACATCATAAAAGATGAAGATAAGATTATATCCAAAAGGCTTTTCTAAAATGGATATCTCTCAATCCTTAACTTTTACTCATGACACCATAAAAGATGAAGATGAGATTGTGTCGAAAGACATTCCTAAAGTGAATATCACCCAATCCTTAATTCTTACTCATGACGCCATAAAAAGATGAAGATAAGATTTATGTTGGAAAGACTTTCGTGAAATGAATATCTCTCAATCCTTAACTTTTACTCATGACACCATAAACGATGAAGATGAGATTATGTCCGAAAGACATTTAATGAAATGATTATCCCCCAATCCTTAACTCTTACTCATGACACCATAAAAGATGAAGATAAAATTTATGTCCGAAAGATTTTTCTTAACTGTTCGTCAAAAAGATTACTCTTGATCAAAAAGATTTGAATTTAAAACTTGTGCTCCCGTAATAAACAACAACACAATCTTATCATCCTTTAAAAAGTAGTTAACTTTTTCACCCTAATGAGTGTTTTTGTCTTTCCTGAACGTGTAATGATAGTTTGATGAAGCACATCAGATAACCGCAGGATACACACCGTTCGCCGTGCACTGACGGTGGTTTGTGAGTCTCCATTAGCAATGGTTAATGAAGATGTAACCTTGTACCGTTTAGTGGGTGGCTTTTATTTTATGTTATTCAACCTCCCATGGATTTAGATAGACGGCAGAAGATTCAAGATAAAACAAACGCAAGATAAGGAAGTGTTTGTCAATCAGTTGTTACATTTCTTGTTGTACGAAGCACGGAAATCTGGAGATTACTTTGATGTGAAAGTAGATTATATCCCTGCAAATTGTTGTCTCCGTGAAGGAGGGGTTACAGTTGGGCAGAAAAAATAGCCGCGATCAGCGTTTACTTTGGCTTGAAGCTCATGTCATTCTTGCTCTTCCTAAACTTGCTGTAAAAGTGAAAGCCGAAGTAATTGAGAGGCGCAAATTAATCCACAATTGGAGGGTGTTAGTGATATGTAACAGTTGAGAAATTGGAGAGACGTAAAGATGTTGATGGGCCATTCGGCGCCACCAGAATATGAAAATGAATTCCAGCGGGTGTTTGTTGGAGTTGGAGGCGAAAGGAATAATATATAAAGTTCTCTGCCTCTGCCCCTGCTTCTGCAAAAGCAATGGCTTTGGCATTGGAACTTGAGGAGAACTGTAATCCCAATTCGGATTGCCAAGCATTCTCTCTTTCTCTCTATCAACATACTGCCAACAATGCAGATGCAGACAACTGCAGTGTTCCATATTTAGCCAAGGATTCTGAGAGCTCTTCATCGCGCTCTGAGTCTTCCGAGGGCAATGAGAGCGCTAGTTGCGGGAAGAGGGTGCGGAGGAGATGGCAGCTTCCTGCCCAAAATCAATGCAGCAGGTGCCTCCTTGCTCATACTATGTTCTAATTTCTTTCCAGTTGAAATCGTTTGCTCCAATTAATCAAGTGGGTGTTTGTGTTTAAACAGTTGTGGAAGTACAGATGCGAAGGGAGCCTGGGTAGTTATTTCCATTTCTTCTCTTTTTTTCTTTCTTTGTTATTTTTGGATTAGATTGTGTGAAAAAAAATTTAAATGATACTCTTTTCATGATAGAGAACAATCTAATATATGAAAAAAAAAACAGTAATCAAGATTATGGATAAGTAGGAGGTATTTTCCAGTGTGTCGAATTATGATATTGCTATCAGGATTCAATAGTGGAATTTTTTGAATCAAACACGTTGACCCATGTTTCATGAGTAGTGGTTCAAAAGAACCCATCTCTCATGATAACAAATGGTCCACTTAGTGCTCATTGCATCCAGGTGATGCTTCCAGAGGTGAAGTATTGGGCCTTCTGCGGAGGTCACTCATTCCAGTGCTACTCCAATTCAAATGCGCTTAACCATAAAAAATTTCTCAGATAAAGCCCACTTAACTAGAAACATGATTCAATGAATTTGACTCGCTTGAATCCTGATAACAATACCATAAGATTATGGATTGTAGCAAATCTGAAATTATTAAAAGATATAATCTTGTTTCTTTGTGGTTTGCCGAACAGAAAAGGTTGATTTCCCATGAAAGAGGAGATAAGAGCGGCAAGAGAGTTGTCAAATTGACAAGCGTAAAGCCATTTGACCTAAAGACACAGGTAACGTACTTTTGTGGGTAGAGACAGACTGCCTTTAGTTGCGTGTGAAGATTCTTTAATGGGTAAAAGGCTAATTTTCATCGTTTCAGTCTACTTCTATTTTCTCTCGTTTGGTTGCTGTCGTTTTCCTGTTTTATAGTTCAGTAAAACTGTTTATCTTTGTCTTGGTTTTGGCGTGAGCTTCTTCAGTTTTTTAACGTCCACAGAATCAGGGCAAGATGAATCCATGTTGGCAGATCGGTTAATACTGAAGTATCATATGCCCGTTATTGAAAAAAACAAGCTTAACCCGTGACTTGGGCGCTACTCCAACATTTTGGAATGTGCCAATCTGCTTTTATTTGGAGAGTTCAATTTATTTTGTTGTTTAATTTTATAAAAATTATGCTTATTTATAAATAAGATAATTTAGAATTATTTTCTATAATGATAGAGTTGTTACAATTTAAGAATTGAATTTCTGGTTGTAAATAAATAGGAGTTGAAAATTAATCAATTAATTTTCAGTTATTAGTTTTCAAAAAAAATATTAAAAAATTGATTAGTGTGTTAAATAAAATTAATTAAATAATAAAATGAGATCTTTTTATTAAATATTTTGACTATAGCAAATCAATTTCTAAATCTTTAAGTTACACCAACATTCATACAAATTATATTCAATGTGAATGAAAATATAATTTATGCACACATTGTGTTGCTTTAGCTTCCTAACATATAATATGGTATCTATGAATGGAAAAGAAAATCAAAAGACTTTCATAACTTGGCATATTTTTTATAGATATCTTATTTTTTGTCTATTGATGTTTTTATTTTAGTCATAGCTCAAATGCATTGAGTATATTATAGTTGATGTGCTTAAGCCAACTATCATTTGAATTGTTTATTAGAAGTACACATGCCAATGATTTCAAAAGCAATTCATGTTTTGTAGGAAAGGGGTCGGTTGAAGGAGCAAGAGTTTATGAAAAAGCTAAATGAGATGCTTGCTCAAGAAGAAAAATGTCGTATCCCAATTGCACAAGACTTGCCATTGACAACAGATGAACCACAGGTGCCCTTAATTATGTTAATTTAAAAATGTAGTTTAAGAGATCAAACATACCCTTACACGATTGCTTTCATTGATGTCCATAAGTCAATCTTGTTTACTATTTTAAAAATTAACAGATTTTGCCAAAGCCACCAACAAGAGGGAAAACACAACCATTAGATGTAAAGCTTCATACTGAGACAAGAGCAATTCAACGAGCTCAGTTTGATCAATTGGTAAACACTCTACTTATATATTTAAAAATAATTAGGATTTACTTTTATTAGTTTTTGCAATGAATGCCAATTTCTTTTTGATTGAATATCATTATTAAATCATTGTTTCTTTTTAATAAGTAAAAAATTATTAGACTACATGTACAATAGTTGACTGAAAATTAAACTTTTTAGGACTTCTTTGCCTCTCACTAATTTCTATTGTCTTATCTTGTGTTAATGTTGTATTATATTTTCTACTAATTCCACAAAATTGCTTTGTTGATTTCTTAGGGAGATGGAATCACTATAGGGTGTCATTCTTTACTTTTCTTTAATTTTTCTTTGTATTTAACACATATAATTTTTAAATCATACATAGTTGAGGGGATACATATTGTGAATATTTTTTTAACTTGGTATGTCACTTATTAGATTGCAGAAAAGAGTTATTTTCTAGAACAACAAAGGTTAGAAGAGGAGAGGATACAAAAGGTTTGTTCACAAAAGACCTCATTTTTTTATTTGATCTTTCTCTTAAATGCCATTATCTAGGTGTAGATTATTTTGACTATGATAAATTTGATAGGTACTTGAAATGGAAGAAGTTAAGAGAATGAGACAAGAAATGATTCCTCGAGCTCAAATGATGCCTTTCTTTGATCAACCCTTTGTTCCACAAAGGTTTGCTCCCAATTTCTATAGAATTTTTAAAATATATATGTTATTCTTATATTATCAGACTTTAATTTATTTGGGGGTTTGGGTATTTAACAGGTCCACAATGCCTCTCACAATCCCAAAGGAGCCAAACTTTCACACACCTTTTAGAAAAAGGGCCAATTGGGGCTTATGCGTGTGAAATGTCATTAGATAACATAGGATATCAAGTCACTATATGTGTTGGATAAGCATGCAACTATAGATAGCTTTGATACTAATCTTAGAAGCATATGAATCGTAGTAAATATGGTCTAATAGGAATTTAGTGTCTTATTGTGATCCATTCTCAAAAAAAGAAGATATAATATAAAATCCCCCTTTTGTGTACAAATAAGTAATGGTCCTAGGGAGAAATATTGGTTGTAGTTCTCTCATAATGTAATTAAATGGTGAAAGCTTCTACAATTTCTAAGACAACTAATTAGCAAGTTGAACATTTAGATCAATCTTTTTTGTCTTTTGTAAAATGGTATTTTGCAATGATTATTCCTTAGGAAATATCTTGTTGATACAATTTGTGATAATCTAACTATTATTATTATTGAAATGTTTGAATGAATCTTCCAACTAAACACATGGAATTGATTTGTTAGTATAAAAAAGAAGCCTCATATGTAATATTAACATGAAGTTCATACATTATGAAGATAAATAGAGGAGCTTCTATTGTGAATTTGCAATTATATACCATCCACTATTATACTCAATATATGCCATAATATATTAGATGAATAATTGCACCTTAATTGTAAAGATACACCATTCTATTTTTTTAAGAAAATAATATTTTCTTCTTAAAAAGTATCTAAAATTTAACAATAGAAATGTTAGTTATTAATAATATGATTTTCCTCCAACAAATATTATTTAAAATATGAAGATAAATAGAGGAGCTTCTATTGTGATCTTTTTATTTTCTACCATCCACAATTATACTTAGGCTTTGTCATGTAATATATTAGATGAATAATTGCAACTTAGTTGTAAAGATACAACATTTATTTTTATTTTTATTTAAATTGATATCTTATTCTTAAGAATTGTCTAAAATTTAATAATAGAAGTGTAATTAATATTTTTTCTTCCAACAAATAATATTTAAAATGTGAAGAAAAATAGAGGAGCTTCTATTGTGAATTTATAATTTTCTACGAGTATATATAGGATCCTTGATAGGTGAAAAACGGTGTGATATGATGAGTATATAGCTAGCATTTTTTTTTAACCCAAAATGATGAAGCAGAAAAGAGGTTTTAAAGAGATTCTCATAACTTCCTGACTCACATTATGCTTTACTGAATTTAATAAGTAATTGTATTCATTTTTCTATTCAAATTGACTAAAAGTCCTAATTATTAGAGCTGAGATTAAACATCCTATAGCCTTCAAGCGGTGTCATTTTGAATCAAAACATGTGTCACATTCTGTAGCTTCACATAATATGATTAAAATAGATTTCTTGAAGTTTTGGCCAAGTTAAGGTGATCAGACATCTGAGTTTTATATTTTTTTTGAAGTTGTACAATAAAATTGCTTGAGTGGTGGTTACTTGGAAAAATTACAAAATATACATCACGTGTAGTAAGAGTCATCTACTTATCTAAAATCTTATAAAAATATTATATCATTTGTGTGGTTAGGGTGAGTGGGAGTTACTTCTTATTTTTTCCACCGAAATTTAAGTACTACTACATTGAAATTTCAGAATTTTCTTGAATAGATTCTTTTTTTCAATCAGAACCTAGTAGTTTAGAAACTACGTTACAATTTTCTACAAATTATATTCTTACATATTTTTTGAAATAATATGAATGCTTATTCAAATTTTTACGTCAAATTGCCTAACTCTGATTTTTTTGAAATTTTTGCCTCTCAAGGGCCTATTTTTTCCATGATGATCTTGCACATACCCACCATCCACTAGTATACTCAATATATGTCATAATATATTATATGAATAATTGCATCTTAATTGTAAAGATACAATATTCTAATTTTTCAAATTAATAACTTATTCTTGAAAAGTATCTAAAATTTAATAATATAAGTGTTAGTTAATATTATTATGATTTTCCTCCAACAAATAATATTTAAAATATGAAGATAAATAGATTAAATTTTATTGTGAACTTGTAATTTTCTACCATCCACTATTATACTCAGACAATATGTCATGATAAATTTAGATGAATAATTGCACCTCAATTGTAATGATATAACATTCTATTTTTTAAAATAATATCTTATTTTTAAAAAATATCTAAAATTTAACAATAAAATTATTAGTTAATATTAATATGATTTTCCTCCAAAAAAACACTATTTAAATGATTCTTAAAATTACTAATAGATAAAGTTGAATGAAGACTAAGAAGTAAGGTTTACCACATACATTTTGGGGATTTTGTGCATTGGTATTAGATATATTAGGTCATAATTAACTCATGTGTGCATTAAATAAACACATAAAGACACTCAAACAAAATCTTGGGTTCAAATCCCACTCTAGAGTTCCCAAAAAATATTATATATGAACAATAGTTATTTAGAAAATTCAAAATCTATCCAAAATTATAACTTAATTGATTTTATATATTCTCTAAATCATTTGTCCTTGAGAATAATTAGGTGTCACTGTTCTTAATTTTTGTAACAAATAATTAAATCTTTTTTAATTTCATTTTTGGTGAACCAATTATTGTGATGTAAAAATTACCTTTCCTTCATGACAGGATAGAGTGTAATTTATTGGTTATTTATCTCTTTGATCACTATATTAATAACTTAAAATATGAATTAGAGGGGCAATGTCAAGGTTGAATTATGTTCTCTACAACTATTTTATAATAATGTGATGTGTCTAATAGTGGTTGAAATTATAAGTGAATCATTTATTTAATAAAACACTAAATATAATCTAATATAAGGTTATAATTGTGATTAAAATGAATTATCACCAAACTCTTTATTAATGGTGGATGAATCATATTCATAAAGTTATTAATTTCCATATTCAATCCCTTACGCATCTCATTTTGAATGTGAAAATCATATTTCATATTCCATTTTAATCTAATGAACGATACAATGTTGATCATTTCATTGATTGTATCATTCACTATTATAATTAAAAATATATTTTAAACCTACTACTCAATATGTCAAATATACTTAACAAATTTGGCTTCCTCATCCAAATTATTTTTTGCTCATGATGATCCTTTATATAGCATCATTAATAGTGTGACATCAATGGGTGATGTTGGTTGGAAATCAAGGAAGAATTTAAATTGGTCATATCCCACAAAGTCATATGAGCTTAATTTTAGATATGTTATGTACATAAGATAATCTCATGCAATTTCTAAGAAAGTGACACATCATGAGATGCATATAATCATACCATAAACAAAAAATGGTAAGAAAATTATTATCCCTATCTAACACAATGTTGTGTGGTAGGATAAAATGGGCACATAAATATTTTAAGAAGAACTTGATAGTATCTTCTATAGAGATCCATTTCTCACAATGCATCATGACTCACATCCTTGAGAATCTGTCAACCTCAACATATAAAAAATTGATATATTTTAGGTAAGCGGAAGATAAATTTTGAAGGGTAAAAATATGGGGGGAAAACACCACACAAAGAATGGATACCCAGTTCTAAAAACTTGTATACCGTCTTTTGAGAAACAAATACCCATTATAGTCTAGAGTCTCAAAGCTGAGAAAATACCCATTATTAACATGTTTTCCATTTGTATATATTTTGAGTAATGGGTATCTATTAAAAAATATATATCTTTTTTATTTTTCCCACGCCCATGGGCTTTTTTTCATTATGTTTGAATGGGGACCCATTTACATAATGAGTCTTCAATATAAAAATTGGTGTGTATCTATTTATAGTGGGTACCTATTACCTTTACATTTAAATATTCTCTACCCACAAAATATATCTTTTTTATTTTTCCCACGCCCAGGGCTTTTTTTCATTGTGTTTGTAATGGGGACCCATTTACATAGTGAGTCTTCAATGCAAAAATTAGTGCACATATCTATTTATAGTGGGCACCTATTACCTTTACATTTAAATATTCTCTACCCACACTTTAGGTCCATAGAATGGGCACCAAACTAGGATCAAAAGTGGTCACTTTTTTTCAAATCAATTAAAATTGATCTTAGATGAGAAATTGAGATAGTCACACTCAAAATTTGAAGATGTGATAAGAATAATATTTGTAGTTCTTAGAATTTAGTTCCTAAACTACTAATTTTATTTTTAAATGGTAGATATAAAGAGTTTCAAATAGGGGGAGCACACAAAGTGCTCCTATGTTTGTCACAAATATTTAACATAGCATCCAATGTGCTCACTGTAAAATGTTTATATTTTTATAATTATTTTATAAATTGCATCAATGGAAAATTAACTAGCATTGTGTAATTTAGTATTTATTTTTATGCTAATTTTTAATCAATATATAATTTTTGGTTCACTTTTAAACTGGACACATTTTGAAAAATGAAAATTTTAGCATGTTTCCCCATAATTTTTTTGAATAATAATTGAAATTCAAGTTTATTTAATCTATATAGAATAGTGTAGAATGTAAAAATGCAATTTATTTCAAATTTGGATGAACAAAAAAGTTGACACTAAAAGTACTATGCATAGGTTTTTGGAAAAAATGAAGGCATTGGCAAAAAAAATTAAAGATAAAAACATTAACATATTATAAATGTAGAAAATGATATGTCTTTAGAAAGGTAAGAGAGAGCTTGACATTATTATAGTATTTTTTATATCAACATTGAAAGATGTGCAAACTTGATAGAGAGAAAGCTTGACATGTAGTTTTCTTTTTCTATATTTTATAGAAAACATGTATTTGGGTATTGACTTGCAAGTCTAACCCTTTAGGTTGGATTCCTAAAGAAAATCTAACACTAAGATTTGGAAATATCCAAAGTATAATATACTAACGCTACAATTCATTTGTGTTATAACACATGTCAATACTATAATGTGAGCATATTTCTTTCCACGTAGAAAATAGAAAATGATCAAAGAGCATGTGCATCCCATGATTTTGGACCCACATGTTCTATTTTACCCTACAAACTATCCATTTTATGACATACAAACACTCATTTTATAGTTTTGAGAAATTGTAATCTTTATTTGATCAATATATCACATTTTCTTCTTTTTATTTATGTAGAAGATTAAAATTGCATATTTTTAAATTAAATTTAATACTTTGAATGATTATTTTCATGTTTTATATTTAAATTTGATGATTTCCAATCATTGTTTCTATTATTTTAACCAATTGGATATATAATTCATCATACCAATAGAATTGATTATAAATAAATAAAAAATTACAAGAGTCTGAAGCCAAGAGTGACTGAGATAAATTTGTGTAATTAAAAACTAAATCTTGGATTTGAAGGTACGTCCTCTTTGTCATCTCAATTTTATATTAAATAAATTCTTCAAATTTTAATTGAATTTATTTTACCACAAAGGTATGGCTAACATAGTTCATTACATTTTGATATCTCATGATGCTAATAGATTTAACCTTTCTATATATGTCTCACCTTGCATGCCCTTATTCAACCATAAATTTTACTTTTAGAGCTATAATTTTCATAGAGATGACAATTTCCCTATGAATACATGGTTTCATAGATAATGTTAAAACATTCACCTTAGACTTAAGGACCTCTATAGACACATGGTCCTATTGCTAAGTTAAGAGTATTCATAAAACTTATCACACTACATTATAGTAGAAATAGTGATAATTCCTTTTCACCCATCACCACAAAATGCTATCCATCCAACCTATTTTCAAGGTTACTTGTAACCACACAAAAAAATGGTCTTATTATACTTGCATGTTATTAGCTACATTGAGTCTTATGTTTCAATTTTGTTGCATTAGATCTTATATTTTTTCTCTAATCTTGTCTTGCATTAGATATGTTTTTTTCTATTGTGGTTGTGTTTTAATCCTTGTGGTCCCCTTTTTTTGTTGGTTTTTGCACTCTATAAAATTATGGGTTCTTAAATTATCAGTATGCCATACTCATAAACAACTAGAGCTAATATTTCCACCTAGTTAGAATATAAAAAATACTTTTCTTATTAGTATATAAAGCCTATGTTTACCATTGATCTAATAAATTCAATTAGAGATTTCATGATAAGGGTTCTAGTATCGGTGTTTTTCTTAAATAATGTTATTTTAATGTTGTATAGGTCTATGTATTAGTGTGCATAT
>VDFB02090741.1:0-42804 GCA_007258455.2 Sequoia sempervirens
CCACCAGTAGAAAGATCTAGAAACCATGGCCAGAGCACACACCACCACCAAGCTCAAAAGGTAATCGTACCAACCGACAACCCACAACTCAGAACAGATTAAAATGAAGCACAAAGTCACTAATCTCCCCCCACGCACCAATTTAGATAGAAAAGGTAGAAAAATGGCATCCACGAACACATGTAGCAGGCAGAGGAGACATGCAACATGGGCCTCAATAGCTACAGGCTAGCATGCTCACAGAGCAGTAGGAGCAAGTGTTTGCCATCAAAATCTCTCATTTGCATCTTTCATTTAGCTTGCATTACTAGGTTTTGTGAGTTGAATGCTTATTTGTCTTTTCCAAGCATTTGCTTGGTAGTGAACCCTTAAAATCTTAAGGAATCCCCTCCTAGGTCCTCCTTGTTGAGAATTGACTCACCTTGTGAGTTTGATAGTCAATCCAATTAGGACTCCTAGGACATTATTGAATGATTGTTGGAGAAAGGTGATATTCTACACCATTTTCCACCTAATCAGTATGACCATATATGGTTTTGTACTACACAAATTCATATAATTGTATGGATGAAATTTTTTACAACTTTTCCTTGAATCCTCCAAAAATGGATTGACTTTTTTGGCCAAAATACCAAATATTTTATATGGAAAGAGGGTTTTTGGGCTTTCTAGAATCAATCGTGACATCCATTTCACCCCAATGTGCACCTTGTAAAATCTCAAGCTCAAATTACCCTCAGATCTAAGAAGGGGTTTTGTAATTTTGAATTTTGATACCAAGTTAAAGTCACTCAAGGACACTGTTGGAAATATGTGTCTCAATCTCACTGGCTGAAACCTCTGAAAGAGCCAAGTCAGTGTGACATTCATTCTGTCTGGCTGACTAGCAGTTGGTTAACCTTGTGGAATTCTCAGGTCGCTGACACCTTGATACTATCTCACCAAATGGACCTATCGCTGTGACATGATGATCGATGTAACCCTCTACTGAGTGGGTTGGTATGGCTAATAGGCCATTCATATCGAATATCGGGGAGACTCTGGGTGACAAGCGGTGTCGGGGAGATTCATAGCGACTGGAGTCATCTGAGTAACTCATATGTTTCAGTATGTAGTCTTATCGATATGGAAAGTCTCGCCGATAGTGATGCACTCGGAGTCATCGAGATAACTTGAAGGCTTCGGTATGAAGTCTTGGTAACGAGTGTTTGTCTCACCGATGTTGTGGGTTGTCTTTAGTATAACTCTTGTCGAAAGCTGATTTGGGGGTGACTTGAAGATTTCGGTAAGAACTCTCAGCGATAGCGGTAAGTCTTGCCGATAATGCAACATGTGTTTGTTATTAGATGTCTTTGGTATGACTCCTGGTGAAAGATGGTCTCAGGGTAACATGGAGGCTTCGGTATGAAGTCTTAGCGATGAACGAAGTCTTGCCAATAGTGGAACATTTCGGTGTGACTTGTGAACATCGGTATGATGTCTCATTGAATAGCGATTGTCTCGCCGATGAGAATGTTGAGGTCGATGCGACTTGTGAACTCGGTGTAACATCTTGCCGATGGCCAGGACTCTTGGCGATAATGACAATCAAGTCTTGTGGCATTGGGGAGACATGGTTAGTGTCTCACGGACATGTGACATAGTTTGAACGCCTTTGACCGAGTGATCACTATTCTACATGGTGAGTCTATGACCAATCAGAGAAGTTGAATGGAAACCACTAGAAGTTGGACTATTGTGGCCGTTACTGAGAGGAAGATCGACAGACCATGGGCGTCATGGATATACTCTGGAATTATAGATGATGTTCTGTTTGATGATTCATTTGATAGATGGATGTTCGATCAATGGTTGGATGAACAGTTCGATGAGTGATCAGTGAATTCAATTCTGAGAGAATTGTAACTTGAATATTTTGTACAAGGTTGATCATGGTGAATGTTGTTGTAAATTGACATCAGAGAGAGTGAAGCCCGTACTCTGTATGTAATTTCATTACTATAATACAAAAGTGTTTTTCTTGGTGTGGTGGGTTTTTCTCCCATAAGGGTTTTCCCACGTAAATCTAGTGTTCATGTGTGTATGTTCATTTCTTTGTTTCTGTTATTGCTTTCAAGTGTATCTTAATTGGACTATAATTGAAAATTTAAAAGTATCTATGCATTCTTCCCTAAGGTTTTGACGTTAGGAGAGTTAGTTCTGCACCTTAGCTTTCCTTACAGACACAAGCCTCCAAGATCACTTGCAAAAATCAAAAACAACCTTCTACAAGAGTGAAAAGCAAGAACACAAATTTTCAATAATGGATGCAAGGTATGGCTAATATGTAATACTCAAGACTGCAGTGATATATTAGACATTTAATGTTCACTAAATTATCTTGGATGTACAAATGATGCCTTGTTTATAAAGGCGAAATATGGTATAGGATTAGACAAGATCTTGACATATGTCTTAATCCTATACAATGAGATAACTACCCCAACAAATATTAAATGACTTAGGACACAAGAATTAAATTTGAAAAGATAAGATAAGATCTAGTGGCAACTAATACTAACTAGAAAGATTACCTCCTAGGACCTAAGTGGACTTAACATGTAAATAGGACCTAGATAGGTAAAACACCTATTTACACCAACATAATTAACCTAGAAAAAAACCTATACATACAAACAAACAAAATAAAGGAAACCTAAATGAGGAACCTAAAGAACATCGTCTTGCATACTATTATATTTGGTAATAATTAGGGTACATTAGATTTCATGATATAAAATTAATTTTATATATTTTAATGTTCCCACACTTTATATGAATCTTGGAATGTATAGCCATATGCTACCTAAGAAGCAAAATAAGAATGTAAAATCACCTTCTTTGTGTGACAATCATTTAGATAGTGATTCTTCTATTGCTAATTCATCTACTTTTTCTTTAGAACTAAAAAAAGTAATCCAAGCACATCCATGCTTATAACTATTGTCAGATTTTTGTACTTAGTTTATATGTTAGTCTATGCATCACATGGCATATCAAGTATTTTATACATTTTTGCACAAAATGATCTCATGTACACGGATTTACAAACAATCCTTGTACACCTTTGTGCATTGTTTCTTACTCACATTTTTTATTCTTACACATGGGAATATGTATTTTTCAACTGCATGAGTTTGACACTTAGTTCCATAAAATACAACACCCATCACAATATTAAATCTACATGAAGAATGTTCCATATATTTTTTACATTTTTTAGTACATTGTTAGAGACATATCTAATAACCTTTTCTATTATTAGTTGTCACGTACAAGTTATAGGATATAGGTTAATACCAAAAGACATATACATAATGATCTATGATCTCACTATTTAATTTAATTGCATTACATCATATTCCACACATTAATTGTGCATATAAATTTATACTCTTATGCATGTACAAAAAAATTTATATATATGAACATGAACCAAATTCAGGTTAAACACAATTGAATTAAACAAGTAAAACAATCATTTAGCCTAATTAACTCAAGTTCCCAATGAAATTCTTGCAAAGCTAACTAGGAATCTATTAAACATGAAATAAACTCAAATTGATGAAAGAAACCCAATTAAACTCTAGAAAACCTCATCCCATTGGGGTATTAGTCTAATTTGATGAGATTGAGGATTGACATGGATTGATAAATTTAATCAAGGGCTCCAATTGATTTCAACCAACGCAAATCCTTAAAATTAGGAGCATGTGCAATAATTTCCATGTGAGGGGGGGGGGGGAATGTCTGAATTTAAATTGGAAGATTTGATAAGTGGGAAATTGGTCAATTAAATACATAAAATATTATTTGATTGTGCAAGGTGTGAGAATTTAAGATTTTAATTAAACAATTAGACCATTTAATAAAAAAAGGGAATTAATGACATTTAATTAAACAATTAAGATTATTTAATCAAATGAGAATCTTCAAATTAAAGGATTTAATAAAATAATTCACATTATTGAATCAAATAGGATGAAAATTAGCATGAAAGAGATGAATTAATCCAATAATGTTGATTACTCGATTAATAGAAGAAAATGATGAATTTAATTAAACAATTAGGATTATTTAATTAAATGGACGAAAATGGTCAAATCGGGATGAAAATGGTGTTAGCAAATTGAATTAGATGTATGTGATATTGATCAAGATAATTTTAAGTGACTACAATTTATGACCACATTTATCTTTATATTTTTTCTTCTAATCCTCCTAGGGTTCATATCATTAGTAGTAGGGCTTAAAAAAATGTTTTAAATATTTTTTATCATGTTCAAATGTGCTCACAACAAAATAATGATTGTATCCCTAGTTCAACATCTAAGAAACTTCATGAACACCAATAATAAATAATTATGGCTAATGAATTTATACCTATATAACAATTGCAAGTGTAGTGATTTCTCAGTGCAACCCATAAATATAACAGAATGAGATCTTCAGACAATTTTATTATTTCATAACTCAACTTGGACTAGTGCTAATATATTATGAATAAATTACTACAATGTATCATCAAAATCATTTTATAGTGCAAATAAATCTCAATATTCCAATATTTGAGGGTAAAATAGATAGCATAAAACTAGATAATTATATTCATGAGCTTGATCCATACTCCTATATTAATAAAGTTAGTGACATTGAGAATATTTCATTCACAATGTTGAAAATGATAATCATATTACATCACTAGTGACAAGTAATTAATACACAAAAAGATAGATAGCAAGATCCTATTAAAACTTAGAATGAATTTTTTAATACCCAAAAGATAAATATTATTCTCTCATATCCTCTTTGAAATTATGAGGATGAATATATAAAGTTTCAACAATTGTACTAATTGTTGTCATGAGGATTGCACCCTAGATGCTAAGCTTGAAGCTCAACAATCCCATGAAACATGGAAACACCTTCGAGCTTGTGGGTTGCTCATGTTGAAGGTGAATCTCCAGATTGTGGGTTGGTTTCCTTTTGATCTCCTAGAATTTATTGACTTGTGTGGGAAAAGGGAGAAAGATTAATCTATGAAACTGAAGGAAACTCGAATGGTAAGTTATTTCTAGGAGGTGATGCACCGAAGAAAACTAATATGCAGACTTATTCACAACTAATATTCTTAGAAATCTGTTATCACAACTCAACGTGGGCACCTTGATCACAAAAATATTTCACTAAAAGGATTTATTTAATCTTTTCTTAATAATGAAAACAGGGTTCTCACAAATTAAGAGAAAAGATAAACTTCAGAGCACAATCAATGACCAATGATAAGCTACTATTGTGTACATGCATCAGTAAATGAGACAAAAATTTAAAGGTTTTTGATTTAAAACACATTAAACTTGCATCAAATCATTTAAAAGAGACAACTGGTGCCATAAATTGGGAAGGTAAACTCTATTTCTATTGAATATCCTAGAGGAAACTCTGCAAAACTCTAACAAATCTATTGAAAATAAAGTATTGTTGTATATTAAAATTGTAAATAATGAAAGTTGAGTTACAAGTCTTTCCAATCTCTCTGCAATGTGTAAGAGAATAAAGGAATCAAGAACTGAGAAAAATATTAAGTCTTTTCTCAATATATACAAAAAATAACTCCAAGAGCTAGGAGGTGGTAGAAATAGCTAATTGGAAGTGAAAAATATCTCCAAAATCCTTCTCACGAGCAAAGATAAAATCCCATAAAAAGGAGGCCCGCAACTAAAGCAAACTAAACAAAAATAGGCTCAAACTGGTCTTGCATGATATTCAACCCCAAAAGGCTCCTCAAACTGAAATTGTGACTGTGAAACCCCTATAGAACTCCACTCTTGACTTTGCATGATTTTGAGCTTCAGTTCCACCTCTTTCCCATTTCTGCATGATTAGTTAACTTAAAAAAACTCAAGTCTATCCCCACATCTTCACATTTTGCATGAATGGACTTGGAGTTAATCAATATGTAACAATCTCTTCTCATTGCCTCTATATCTTCACTTAGGCTTCTTTGATTTTCTTCAAAAATCATAAAATACTTAAAGGCACGCTAAGGTTGATTTTCCTCCAAAGACTATAAAATAAACCAAAGGCATAAAGCCTAGGTATAACTCATATGCAAGACATAATAATACCTTGAAGGTATTACTGGAGACTTATATTTTAAATTAATGTGATAAAAATCACAACTTGAAATAGGGTAAAGAAGAAAACCCTAAGACAAAACACTCAAGCCCTAATTTCTCATTTCACTTTGCATTTGAACCTTTCGGAAAAGAGGCTATGCTACTAGCCGCCACCATGAGCTACGTTTTGAAGCTCTAATCTCATCATTTCTTGTTGCTTCTATCGAAATTCTTCAAGAAATTGATGGTAAGTTCTCTATTGTAAAAAAAATTGAGCATTGTCTTCCATTTCGAAAGATTTTGAGCCTTCCTGGTTGTGGCTATGATCAAATTTCTGATGTGTTTTTGTTCCTCCATTTTTTGTTAATATCTTCTTGCTTTGTTGATGCCTTTTCTCTATTTCAGGCTGCCATGGTTCTACTAGTTTCAACTTTTGGAGACCTTTCTATTGGAAATCCCGCAGATTCATGTATTTCCTTCACCACAAAAACTCGGGTAAGCTTCTGGGTTTTCCATACTCTGATAAAAGGTGCCATATTATTCATTTTTTCCTTCATTGAAAGAAACATTTAGAAAATATTGTTGTATAGAAGGTTGTGTCCTCCTTTGTTTTATGTATCCATTCTTTGCAAAAAGAGAAAACATAAAGAAAAACTGAGGGTTTGCTTAAATTTCTCTGATAAAACACTCTTGCTTATGTATGTAAGGTCGCAACCTCATGAAGTTCTGGGTATCTCAAATATTTTGTATAAGCTTGAGCTTCCTCATTTTGTTGTAGGTTGTAGTTTACTTTACATTTTGAAAAAGTGCATGAAGCATTGTCTATCTTCAGGAGTACCCAAATATACAACTGTAAATCCTCTTCTATGAATGTTTCTTTAGAAGCACTAAATCTTGTCACAATGTTGAAACAATATTATTGTTATTCTTCCACAATGCCATTGTGTGGATTATCATAATACCAGTGTGCCCCATTTTAGGTCTATTATGGAAAGGAGGATTTAATAGATGATGTGAATTCTTTTTCTTACTCTTGTGATCATGATGACTATATCTTTGCACAGATCCTTAAATGATGTTCATTGTATACATAAGGAATGTTGCCCCTATTCTTGCAAATATTCACTAGTGCTCTGTAAAGGTGCCTAATCATCCTATAGATTTTATTTCTTTCCTTGATAGAGGTTACCTTACTCTTCATGTCATTAGTAAATTGGTAGTGAATCCTTTGGTACTAGGCAATTCCCAAAATAGGAGAAAAAGCTTATCTGATATAAAGCTATCTTTTGACCTAAATCTTCAAAGTTGTATTGTTGCTCAAGACTTGATGAACTTTTTCCTCATTCTCGTAGCTGCCTAGCATCAATGTATGTGTTTCTTTTATATTTTGACATGATTTAGTATGCATGTTGGGTTCTACCCTTGTGGGAGCCCATTTTTCACCACATGCTACAATGTTGAACAAGATAGTAATGCAATGATGAATGTACCTGTTCCTACACAGTGAACAAGCAAGTTAGAAAAATAATGAAGTTCTATTCTCTTACTAGTGATTAAATCACATTTGATGATCTGATTTGGCTCTTTTGCACATATCTGATAATGGCTCAATTGGATTGATGCATCATAGTTGTAGGTTATATGTCTATTGATAAAAGCATATGATGAGTTTTTATATCTCGAGCTCTAACAAAACCTTTCATTCAACTGTAGGTACATCTGAAGACTGGGTGTGAGAGGAGCTGAAGATAAGAAGAACAAGCTAAAGATAGGAGGATCAACACCAACATTACAAGGCAACGACGGATATGAATTCTCCTTATGTGTTTTTTCCTTTATTTAATCTGTAGATATATAGCTTGCACTCTATATTGTATCAATTTAATTTAGTCATTCCCATGGCTTGTGTGGGATATTTTAGCATTCTTTGGAGCTTGTTGTATAAGACAACAACATTGTATACATTTGCATTTCAAAATGAATGAAGTACAGAATCATCATTCAACTTTTAAAATCTCTTCTTGTTGTAAAATATTGCACAATAAGAACTAAACTTCATTGAAAACTTTATATGCAAATTATAATGATTAGTAGAATTTAATTGAAGTACCTTTCACCTTAAAAGTAGTCAGTTTTTCCAACTCTACGAAAATGAGTTGTAGGTGAAATTTTGGTAACATTTCTAGTGATTTCTGTTGAATTCTTTCCTACTAAGCATGCCAGATCAGTTGCCTTAATAATCCATTGGGCATGGAGTCAAATTCTACCCTTTTCAGACTCTTGAAACCATTGTAACTTAAATTTTTTGGAACTATACAAGAACAAAGCAAAAAAAAATACAAACTAACATGGCTCTATTTAGGACAAGGCTAGAAAACAATGCATCAACACTTATTAAAAAAACAAAAAAAAACTGAAAGGAAATGTGCTTAGAGCACTTATTAACTAAAACTACCCTACACTATGCTACCCAGCAGTGGTAGTGCTCAGACATAACCATTCACTGGTTGTGAGAAATAGCTGCCCTTTCTTAACAACAAATGTTGATTTGCATGCTTATGAACAACTGAAACTAGATGAAGCACAAAAAGATACTCAATAATTGTTGCAGTGCTTCATAAAGAACGTAGACAAACTCACTCATCCTTTGAATATGACCAACCATGTTGTTGGTTTGGAGTGAATGGACAAGTTGAATCTGTTATCCTTTTACTGAAACTTCATCAAGTATGCTTGGAATCTCAATCCTGGAAAGATGGCTGATTGGGAATCCTTTTGAGATAATAAACTAATAATTCTTTTTGTTGGCTTCTCCTTTGTCAATTATTTTACAACCACAACCTCTTTGATCACTTGGTTATGTTGATCACAAACCTTTTCTTTGAAAGATGCAAGGTTATCAACAATGTTAGAGCAAAAATCTTAAATGATAGTTGAGAATAAATCCTCTTCATGAACAATTTCATTATGTAGTGTATGCTCTAACTTATCCTCATGATGGTTTTCAAAGCTCATACCTTCAAAATCTATGATTTGTTGCTTTTCTCGCTCTACTTGATCAACCTTTTCTTGTGAATCAACCTCTTGACCTTCCAAAACATGAATGTCCTCATTTTTTTCTTCTTGAATGTTCATTTTGCTTACTTGATTCCCTTCATCCTGTTGCTCAAAACTAGGCACAAATGCTAGTTCAATCAAGCACTGCTCATCTTCATGTACAAATCGTAGAAGTTCATCAAATAAATCAGCAAAATTTTGGACTCGAACATCCTTTTCTACCTCAACAACCTATTGTTCCTGATTTTCTTCTTCAAAAGATGAAAGTCTTGAGTCTAAACTTGAAACAAATACCTCAAGTTCATTCCAAAATGATTTATCTTCTTCATAATCTTCATTACTTTGTGACATGAGAGAGATTACCTTAGATTTAATATCATCCTTAAGTTTTGATTTTCTTGTTTGTTCAAATTGGGAAATTTCATGCAGATCATTTTCATTAATCTCCAAAATAGGACTAACCTCTTGTTGTCCCATATGGATTGAGGCTTCAATATCATCTTGAACCAACAGTACATCATGTTCTGCAATATCTTCTAGGTGTTCCAAATCAACTGGTAAGTCAGGTACTTGCATGCTCTCTTCAACTTGCTCAATAAAACCAAGTAGTTGGTCAAACAAATAAACCAATTATTCCTCTTCATGTGGTGCCTTCTCTAGTGAAACTTGGGCATCCTATTTCTACAAGTGAAGATCATTAACTGGTAATTCATGTACTCTGTTGTCATTCATCTTATAAACAACATTAGAAAAAAATTCAAATGAATCAAAAAACAAGGGGTTCAGTAACAAGTTTGAACCGACATCCTCTTCATATGTACTATGGTTATTTTGAGCTAGGGACATAGTACAAATAGCAACAACTTCCTGCTCCTCTTGTTCATTCTTTTGTTGCTTTAATCGGTAATACTCTACAACTAAATGTAGTGCATTTATACTTCTAATCTTCTCCATGATCAATGGGCTATCTTGATCAATGGGTTGCTCTATAACTATACAAGGAGGGTTAAGAGGCCCATTTTGTTTAAAACTTGGAATTCCATACCTACTAAGCTCATCTTGAAAGGGTTGACCTAGAATGAAAGGAACTATTTGAATCTCATGCTTTTGTGTTTGAGCAAACAAAAACCTCATTTGCTCCCCTTTTGTAGCTGACTCCCTCTCGATCTTTTCTTCAAACTGTAACCTTTCTCTCCAACTCCTGCTCATGAAGGTAGGCCTGATAATCTAACTCTTGTTGTTGCAAATCAAGCTCTTGTTGCCTCCTGAACTCTTCTATCTACTTTTTGATGTCTAATAATATTTCCTTGGCGTCATTCATGCTATTCTTCATATCCCTAACTTACAAATCTTGGAGATAATCAAGAGAGTTTTTGAACTAATTTAACATTAAAGATGTTTCTTGAGATTGATTTTGCACATATAAATGTTGATATGAAGATTGAGCAAGGGTGGGTGGGAGGTAAGCATGTTGAGCATGCTGGTATACTGTTGTTGCATGGTTGTTTGGGATAAAACCAGCAGCATAGCTATTCGGGTATGGTTGATAAGAAGGTTTGTTAACAACATTTTTATAGTATGGGGGTGGGTATACATATTGGCTATGACAATTTGACATTTCTACTCATATGAAGAGTTAGAAATAAGAATTAAAGCTTGATTTTTTGAAACATACCAGCACTTGATCTATTAAAACTATTATATTTGCTCGAATTCGCCAAGGGTGTGTGTGTGGATCCTACCTCCAAAGGCTATAAATACTAATTTTCACACCAAAAATCATAATTATGTGGAAAATCTTTGGACTAGGAGAGTCCAAACAGTCCCACTAGGTGTGCCAAAAATTGTTGTCATGAGGATTGCACCCTAGATGCTAAGCTCAAAGCTCAACAATCCCGTGAAACATGGAAACACCTTTAAGCATGTGGGTTGCTCATGTTGAAGGTGAATCTCCAAATTGTGGGTTGGTTCCCTTTTGATCTCCTAGAATTTATTGACTTGTGTGGGAAAAGGGAGAAAGATTAATCTATAAAACTGAAGGAAACTCAAATGGTAAATTATGTCTAAGAGGTGATGCATCGAAGAAAACTAATATGCAGACTTATTCACAACAAATATTCTCAAAAATTTGTTAACACAACCCAACTTGGGCACCTTGATCACAAAAATATTTCACTAAAAGGCTTTGTTTAATCTTTTCTTACTAAGGAAAACAGGGTTCTCACAAATTAAGAGAAAAGATAAACTTAAGATCAAAATCAATGACCTGTGATAAGCTACTATTGTGTACATGCATCAATAAATGAGACATAAATTTAAAGGTTTCTTATTTAGAACACATTAAACTTTCATCAAATCATTTAAAAGAGACAAAACACTAGAAATTGGGAAGGTAAACTCTGTTTCTATTGAATATCCTGAAGGAAAATTTGCAAAACTCTAAACAATCTACTGAAAATAAAGTATTGTTGTCTATTAAAACTATAAATAATGAAAGCTAAGTTACAAGTCTTTCCAATCTCTTTGCAATGTGTAAGATAATAAAGGAAGCAAGAACTAAGAAAAATAATAAGTTTTTTCTTAATATATACAAAAATTAACTCCAAGAGCTAGGAGGTGGCAGAAACAACTAATTGGAAGTGAAAAATATCTCCAAAATCGTTCTCACCAGCAAAGATAAAATCCCATAAAAAGGGGGCCCACAACTGAATAAAACTCAACAAAAAATGGCTCAAACTCCTCTTGCATGATTGTCAACCCCAAAAAGGCTCCTTAAAAGGCTCCTCAAATTGAAGATATGACTGTGAAACCCCTGTAGAACTCCACTCTTGAATTTGCATGATTTTGAGCTTCAATTCCACCTCTTTCCCATTTCTGCACGATTAGTTAACTTAAAGAAACTCAAGTTTATCCCCACATCTTCACATTTTGCATGAATGGACTTGGAGTTAATCAATTTGCAACGATCTCTTCTCACTACCTCTATATCTTCACTTAGGCTTATTTCAATTTCTTCAAAAATCATAAAATACTTAAAGGCACACTAAGGTTGATTTTCCTCCAAAGACTATAAAATTAACCAAAGGCATAAAGCCTAGGTATAACTCATATGCAAGACATAATAATACCTTGAAGGTATTAGTGGAGACATTTATATTTTAAATTGATGTGATAAAAATCACAACTTGAAATAGGGTAAAGAAGAAAACCCTAAGACAAAACACTCAAGCCCTAATTTCTCATTTCACTTTGCATTCAAACCTTTGGGAAAAGAGGCTCTACTACTGGCCGCCACCATTTGCTTGCTTTTTTTATGCCTTTGCACTATTTTGGGTCGCCATGGTTCTACTAGTTTCATATTTTAGAAACCTTTTTGTTGGAAAGCCTGTGGGTTTACATGTATTTCCTTCACCACAAGAACTCAGGTAAGCTTTTGGGTTTTCCATACTCGCTAATAAAAGGTTCCATAATATTCATTTTTTCCTTCATTGAAAGAAACAATTGGAAAATTTTGTTGTATAGAAGACTACGGCCTCCTTTGTTCTGGGTATCCATTCTTTGCAAAAAGAGAAAACACAAAGAAAAACTAAGGGTTTCCTTATTTCTCTAATAAAACACTTTTACTTATGTGTGTAAGGTCGCGGCCTCATGAAGTTCTAGGTATCTCAAATATTCTATGTAATCTCAAGCTTCCTCATTTTCTATAGGCAGTAGTTTACTTTACATTTTGAAAAAGTGCATGAAGCATTGTCTATCTTTAGGAGTTCCCAAATATACATCTGTAAATCCTCTTATATGAATGTTTCTTTAGAAGCACTAAATCTTGTCACAATGTTGAAACAATGTTACTGCTATTCTTCCACAATGTCATTGTGTATTATCATAATACCAACGTGCCCTCTTCAGGTCTGTTATGGAAAGGAGGATCTAACAGATGATGCAAATTCTTTTGCTTAGTTCCGTGATCATGATGACTATATCTTTGCACAGATTCTTAAATGATTGCCTTTGTATACATAAGGAATGTTGCCCCTATTTTGATGCCCCCCCAGTTTTCTCATGTTCAAACAACATTTTGGTTTTCATCTGGACTATTTGATGTTGTTTCGTTGATTTTATGTTACTGCTTGATAGACATTATGACTTTGTGGATACTATTCTGACATGGGGATATTTTGATGTGTCGATGTGAGACTATTAGACAATATTATGATGCTTAGTTTAGTGTTATTGATAACATTATGATGTTTGTTTTTACGATGTTAATGGCATTGTGATATTTGATGTCTTTTACTTATGCTATGTGTTGCAAATTGGTTAATTTCTTATTTGAATATGATGATGTTGTGTATAGATAGATGTATGAGATATCTTGTTGTGATAATAGATGTTGTGTGTCGGTGATGGGGACAGTGGCACATCACTTGCTTGCGAGCGCCCTGTGACTCTACGATTTCCCCATCATGGTGTGACTGATTATTTCTATATGCACATGTTCGACAACTTGTTCTGCTGCAGGCTACAGGTACAGGGCATCAACTCCACCTATTTAGCAGGTCTAAGCATTTTAGATCCCAATGGAGCTATTATTTGGAGGTTACACTGGGTCCCCCACTTCGAGTTGTCCTTCTCAAGGATGAATCCTTGTTGTCGCTCCCTGCCTATAAGTCTATTGATATCATTTTGTTTCCCTGTGCTTGTCTAACCTTTGTCATATTCTCGTTGCTGTATGTTGATTGATCTAGGAGTCATGTCAGAGTCTTGTATTTTGTTTAATTATTTCATTTTTATTTTGGGTGTCTACTTGAGGGCTTGGGTAATGATGTAAAAGTCTAATTAAAATAATGAATTAAATTAAGTTTAATATAGCAGTAAATTTTATTAAATTATGACTATTTATTTATAAATATATTTGTATATAACTATTAACACATGTACATATATAATATTATTCATGCATAAGCAAACTTTAATTGAAATTAAATGATAAATTATTAAATAGATGGAATGTTGTGTGCAAACCTTGAATGGAAGGTAAAACTTAATTAAGTTAAGTGGATAAAATAAATAGAAGGAATTTTGAAATGGGAATAAAATTCTCAGAAGTGGAGGTAACAAAAAGGAGAAGTGGGAGTTATCTTTAGAGGGGCAATTGGGTTTTTAGTGCTTCCAGAGAAGAAGAAACAGATCTGGTTTTTTTTGGGTTTTCTTCTACCGTGAAAGTTGAAGAGGTTTTTAGGGGGGAAATTTCCAGCTGTTCTCTGGAAAATCTTCTAGAAGCTGGGAAAACATCTGTGGATTCTAGAAGTTTTTGGAGTCTATCAGTGGCTAGATTATTTGGAGTTTTGAGGAGCAGAAGGGATTTGAAAGAAGCTTGAGGACATTCATCACCAATGCAGCTGCTCAAGTTTTTCTTCCAAGTTCCTTTATTTATTCTTTCCTTTTGTTTTCCTTTTGTCTGGAGAAGAATGATCATTTAGCTAGAAATGGTGACTTATATTCCTTTGTAATTGTAGCTTTCTTCTGAGAAATGTGTTATATCGAATCATGTTGTTTTAATTGCATTGTTTTCCTTTGGGAATAACCATTTGGGTCTTTATAACTACCGAGATTAGATGAACAGATAATTGGTTGAAACAATTTGAATCCTTTTGAGTCTTGGCCATGTACATTCATTAATGATATACGACAATTATTTCTCTCTCTCTGCAACATATATGTTTTCGGTCAATAACACAATAATCTTCAAATAGCTAGAAGTTGGGTTAAAAAGGGGCACTCTGTTTAATTTCTATTGAACTCTGTAGCCCATGTTTCCTTATCATCTGTAGACACATAAAGTATACCAATTGACATTGTGCATCTGATCCTGACTACTAACATCATTTCATCCTGAATCATCCCTTGGTCTAACCATTTAATCAAATCCCCTTATCAGATTAAATTCATCAATCTTAATTAAATAAATCATTTTATCTAATTAAGTCACTCTCTTTTGTTAATTAAATCAATCCATCTGATCTAATTATCCCTATTTAATTAACTAATTAATTTTATTTGATTAAATCTCTAAAGTCTATCCATTAAATTAAATAAATTAAAACCTTATTTAATTTGATCTAACACCATCTCTTTTAATTAAATAAATCAAAATCCTTATTCAATTATTCTCTTATCATATTCCTCTCTTATTTGATTTAAATAAATCCATAAATTTGAGTCAAATAGGTCACATCATCTAATCTCTCATTTAATTAATTGACCCTTGATTAATTTTAAATCATGTCCCGTCCTCTAGATTTTGCAAGTTGCACATGAAAATAGATTTAATTCATTTATTAAATCTCTATTTTCCTCACAAGGCATTTTTTGGAATATTCTCCAAATTTGAATTCAAAAATTCCAAGTCAACATGTACATCCAACAAGGCAATAACTTCATCTTACATGTCCTTTTCCTTGAGCCAAGTGGCATTTATTGCATTTTCCCTTCCCTCTTACAAGTCATTTCAACAAATTTGAAATTAAAAAATATGCATTTATTGGCACAATCCTCAAATCTTGCACATCCTCCATCCACTCATAGATTGACAAGTGGCATCATGTCATTGGATGAATGTTAGTCCCATATTGCTCAAATTTGGACATTCATCCATCTTGGCATTCTATAAATAAAATGCACATATCCTCATCCATCCATCCACAAATTATGAAAAGTTATTATGCTAAAATATTTAGCCATTTCCATCCATCACCATTGAGTCCTTAGCTAGGTTTTTTGTAGATTTTGGCTTGGAGCTCTCATCCTTCATCAACAAAGTGGATCAATCATCATCAACATATCAAGCTTGCATCTTAGGAATTGGGAAGGGCCAATTTTCACATCAAATTGGCACCAATTCCCCCATGGGATCATGTGTTTGCTATTCTAATTAGGATTGAATCTATATTTTCTTGTTTCATTTGTGTTCTTCATTGTTTTCTTTCTTAATTTAAAGTTTGTAAATGGATTTCATGGGGAATCCTTATTCATGCTTTCAATATCTAACTTAAGGTGTTTATTCATTGTGTTTTGCAGGTATTTGGATTGGGGTTCACACATCATCAATGTTGGGTGTCAACTATGAAGCCGTATAAAAAATTTCAAGCTATTAACCTTTCAGGCCATCCCTAATCCAAATATCTTATTGTTGCTATTTCCTTATCAAACTATTTTCATTCCATCGGGATTTTCAGGACATGGTCACTTCTTCAATTCGGTCCTTGTGAATGAAAGACATTAGTCGATACTCTATCTGAATTGTAAAACTTATTTTGGTCTTTAGCGTGCAAAGTATGTCATGTTATTGATTTATACATTTTTGAAGGTGACTTCTTGGACTTGTAATGCATGTATTAATTTTGAACTGAACCTGGACTTAAGTTACTTTCTATATTCATGTATTGTGCGCTTTCTCGGATGCACCGCTAACTATCCATGGCAATGTGTTTTGGCCATAACCGGCTTTGTCATTATGTTTCTTGCAATTCAATTTGAGTTTGGAGTTAGTATTTTTCTATTATGTTATTGGCATGGTTACTTGAGCCATGCACTAAAACCATCCATTCGCTAGCCTCCTTATTTAATCTCTAGATTTTAATTGAGGTGGAAGCTCATGTTATCATTAAACCTTGATATTTTATTTGCATCAGCTATTAAAACTAACAAATGGTAAAATTTAAAGGCACTTTCTTGGCCAATGGCAATGTCCTGTAATGTCTAGCCACATAAACTTAGACCATGATGTTGTAAATTGTTTATTTATTGTTAAACTGGATTCATAGCCCGTTGTAAGTAATAGACTTTTTCTAATAGTAAGAAGAAACTATCACTTCACGGGTCGACCCTCCCTATCGTATCTGGAAACAAAGACTTCAATTAGTGTATATTTGATTTTTAGTCGAGTCCATATACCTTGATCTAAATACCTTGATTTGTAGTTGTGTGTTTAGCGTAGGAAACTAGAATTCCATTAAAACTTACCTTGTATTATATTTTGGATGCTTTGTTTTGCTTCTTTCCTCCTACGCCATATTTCTATTTGGGAGGATTTGACTCCTTTTCTCTTGATGTTTGTAGATAGCCATGTGAATGTTCGGTGATACAAGAAGTTCTCCACTAATAGTTATTGTCATTTGAATAGTTTAAAACAAATTATTGTACGTTAATAAAGAGCAATTAGGTGTGACCGTTTGTTCTTATCTTTTGTCATGTTTCTTAATCTGCATGCATTCTCTTTGTATCTCCATGATAGTACTGTTAGTTCTCTCCATTGACATTATGTTAATTGGAATTGAGTTAAAATATTCTTACGTTGTGTATTTCCAGCCATTTTAATCTTTAAAAAAAAGAGATCATATTGTCCACGTGTAGCTTTCCTCATGTTCACCTTTATATATATATATATATATATATATATATATATATATATATATATATATATATATATATTCATATTATATATATATAACTGAATATATAAACTATTTAATGTTGTTCCTTGTCATTTATTTAATTGGCTCGATGTATCAAATTCTTAACTGAGTTTTATTTTAACTAGGTGATATATATATTATAGTTGTAATTTTAATGAAGTGAACTATAAATCATTTAGGAATTGATGAAGTTGATGATTAATTAAACTTGAAGTAATAAGAGAACATAGTTGTTTGGAAGATTTAATTTGTAAGTTGTATTGCCTATCATACCATCCTTCTAATATCCTTATTATGTGTTACTTAAGCAGTCCGAGTTCATTAAGTGATGTTATAAGTTGGTTGTGGAAAAAGCTTGTTCCATGATTATTGTGGAAGTCTTCCAGAGGCTAGGATGACTTATTCTTTGGTGAATTTATTTGTTTAGTTTGTTATAAGAAACATTATTGTGGTTATGTTCATAAAGACCATCCACCTTACATGTTATTTTGTCCTCGTGATTGATTTCATAGGTGTTGTGTGCGAGATGGATAATGCCTCGCATTGTGATTCAATTGTGCTTAGTTTCGTGCAAGTGGTGACGTTTTGGTCTTTTGTGGTTTAAGGTTGGAAGTAGGGAAGTGGCTTTCAATGGGGGTCGACGCACAAAGGGGCACCTGGATAACCCATGTGGAAGTTTTCTAATAAGTGATAACATTAAAATTGATTAGGTGGAATGGGTAGATTAAACATTAAACCAGATAATATTATACCTTGCTCAGCCTCAAGTGTTTGTTTAGGCTTGAGGTGAGACAGGAAGGCCTAGAATGGCACAATTGGCTACTTCATCTTCACGAGAGGTAGTTTGATTCCGCATAGCTAGCATGAGGGGCTGGAGTTTGGTAGAGGCTACCAAGATAACCCAAGGATGGGGATCGGAGCCTAAGAAGAACTACCTGGATAACCTATGTCTAGTTATGTGATGACACTTTCCCTACGACAACCATGAGTATATTTATTTTTTGTTCTTACTTTGTGTATCTACATGCCTCTCGAAGTATGGTCTTTGATGTTGTTCTTGTTGATATGTGTGAACCCCAATCTATTGTACCTACAAAACAAAGGGATTAAACACCTTAAGTTAGATATTGCAAGCATAAACAAGGATTCCCCATGGAATCCATTTACAATTCAAACTAGGAATGAAAATATGCAAGAACACAAGACAAGAGATAAAACAAAGATGAAATCCTAATTTAAATAGCAAACACTTGATCCCATGGGGGAATTGGTGCCAATTTGATGTGGAAATTTGGCCCTTTCCCAATTCCTATGATTGCAAGCTTCGATATATAGACTTGATGAAGAAATGTGATCCACTTTTGATGATGAATGATGAGGACTCCAAGCCAAATTTGCAAAAAATCCTAGCTAAGAACTCAATGGTGTGAAACTTGATAGATATTTGAGCATGGTAACTTTACTCAAATTGTGGATGATAAAATGAGGAGAGGAACTCTTCATTTATAAAATTTCAAGATGGATGAAAGTCCAAATTTGAGCAATGTGGGACTAACTTTCATCCAATGATATGGTGCCACTTGTCAAGCTATGAATGGATGATGGTTGTGCAAGATTTGGGGTTTGTGCCAATAAATGCCAATATTTGAAATTCAAATTTGTTGAAATGACATGTAAGAGGGAAGGGGAAAATGCAATAAATGCCACTTGGCTCAAGGCAAAGGACATGTAAGAGATCTTAAATGCCTTGTTGGATGTACATGTTGACTTGGAATTTTTGAATTCAAATTGAGAGAATATTCCAAAAGATGCCATGTGAGGGAAAATAGGGATTTAATAAATGAATTAAATCTATTTTCATGTGCAACTTGCATTATCTAGAGGATGTGACATGAGATTAGATTAAATTAATCAAGGGTTAATTAATTTAATAGGAGATTTGATGATGTGACTTATTTGACTTAGATTTATGGATTTATTTAAATCAGATAAGAGAGGAATATGATAAGAGGCTAATTAAATAAAGATTTTGATTTATTTAATTAAAAGGGATGGTGTTAGATTAAATCAAATAAGGTTTTAATTTATTTAATTTAATGGATAGACTTTAGAGATTTAATCAAATAAATTGATTATTTAATTAAATAGGGATAATTAGATCAGATGGATTGATTTAATTAACAAAGGAAAGTGACTTAATTAGACAAAATTATTTATTTAATTAAGAGACAAATATTGATGAATTTAATCAGATAAGGGAATTTGATTAAATGGTTAGACCGAGGGATGATTTGGGAAGAAACGATGTTAGTAAGTCAGGATCAGGTGCACAATGTCAATCAGTATATTTTCGATGTCTGCAATATGTTCACTCTGTGTTGTGAGTTGTGTCTACCTTGTGATACCCAGTCCTTGTCTTACTATTGGTGGGGCCCTTTGTAACCTCCTGGCATGGGGGGGAATCTTTGGATTCATGCGGTTGGGTGGAATGTGTAACATTCTCCATTGGGTTCCCCTTATGTTCGTGATGTGGTCTTTACATCATGTTCATCATCTTCAGCATTGCACCTATTTCTAGGAGTTAATTAATGTACTTGTATTATGTATTGTATATGACCATGTATCATGTATCATTGTATAAATGTATATGTAAACTGATTTGATGTATCACTTGTATGTAAGGAATTTCATAATTAGTGACAATGTACTTGTTAATTGAAATGAAAGAGATCGATTATTCTTTTATGTTATGCAATGAATGTTTCACATGAATCTTATGTTCAATTGTAATGTGTTATAACATGCTTAGTGATGATTTTTGTTTAATGGTTAATAAGTTATGTGGATTTGTAGTTTGATCATTGGAAAATAAGTAATGCAGTTGTGCACCCTAGGGGACTTAGGAAGATAATTTATGTAATATTCTATATCATTACACAACTTTTCACTTTAGAAAAAAAAATTATTTGTTTTTCGTAGTGTAAGTTTTGTCCTCTAGGGTTCACGACAGGGTGTTACACATGGTATCAGAGCCCAGGTTTAAACACTATGTGCTCTAGGTATGTCAATAAGCCCATTAAGTTGTCTTAGATGTTTAGTTTGAAGTTTAGTTTTTCCTTGTTGACCTCATCTAATACCTTGTACTTGTCTGTGTAGGATCATGCCTAGGAGATGGGGTAAAGGTCGAGTGAGAGGCAGAGGTTGTGGTGGTGTTCATGGGGCCAATCACCAAGATTCACCTCCATAGAGTTCTCATGAGTCAGATCATGAGGAGCATCAGAGATCACAGAATAACCAAGGTGGTGTAGGATAGAATGTGGGTCAACCAAGGATGGAGGGCGCTCAGTTGCACCAATTACTAGAGGAGTTTCTTGCCCGACTTGGTCTGAGGCAAGAAGGAGAGAAGTTAGTGATTCAGGAGAGAGAGAGATCTCCCAGAAGGAGGGAGTTAGTTGTTGATCAGGATGTTGTTTTATCTGGTCACATGAGGGACTTACTTCGTGCACGACCTCCGATATTTGATGGGTCAAGAAGTGGACTTGAGGTAGAGACCTAGCTTATCAATTTGAACCAATGTTTTGTGATGCACCCATATGGTAGTAATACCAAGGCCAGATGCACCATTATGCATCTCTGTGGGTTTGCTTCCATGTGGTGGCATCTTAAGGAGCAGAAGCTCCATCTGGATATTGACTCAATGTCATGGGAGATGTTCCTTGAGCGAATCAAAGCCTAATTTTTATCTGACCATTGGCAACAATGTCGAGCATATGAGTTTCATGAGCTTAGATAGTTGGCTATGTCAGTGGAACAATATGAGAGGAAATTCTATGAACTTAAGCAGTATGCTAGTATTAATGATGATGAGGGCATGCTAGTACAACATTTCATCAGGGGCTTAAACACCCACATCAGTGGTGGAGTTCGGGTCTTCGAGCTGAAGACCATGGAGGTAGCCATGGAAAAAGCTTAGATTATTGAAGAGAATCTAGCTATGGCCTTAGGTGGACAGACATGGGTTCAGATTGGCAGTGCACCTTCGACAGGGTACAATTCTCGTGGTGGTCAGTCATAGTCAGTGGGTCCATCTAGGAGTCAGCAGACACCCTCTACGGGTGGCCAATAGCAATAGTAGCAGCAACAACCTTCACAGTTTAAACATAAGAATTCACAATCTCATCAGGATGATAGATCACAGCCCAGGAGAGACAGAGACAGGAACTGGAGGCGGATGAAATGTTACCACTTTGAATAGCTAGCCCAGAGTTCACAGTCTACAGTTAATAGGGGTAGTGTTTAGCAATCTAGTGCTCCACCTAGTAGTAGAGGTTTTGGCAGATGTATTGGGTGCTTTTCATGTGGACAACAGTGTCATATTGCTCACCAGTGTCCTCAGAAGGGCTCTATTGGATTTTTTCAAAGACTAGTGGCTTCAGAGCTGACAGTTGGGGATGTTGGTAGATCTCACAAGGTTTTTTTTGCGGTTGACAACCACCCGGCTGAGCACCAGAGGATAGTAGTTAAGACATCAGGTGAGCTGCATGGTGATAGAGTTTCTGTACTTTTTGATTCAGGAGCTTCAGACTCCTTTATTTCCCCCTCTATTGTAGCTCGATGTGGATTGGTGGTAGTAAAGCAAGATGATAGGTGGTAGGTTGAGTTAGCTTATGGTGTTAAGGTCACAACTGAGTCACTTGTTCATGGTTGCAGATTGAATATTGGATCTCTTGACACCATGGTTGATCTACGAATCATTCCTCTGGGGTCTTACGACATTGTGTTAGGCATGGATTGGTTAGAGGCCCATAGAGTAGTCATAGGTTGTCATTGCAAGTTGGTGAAGTGTGTTGATGATACTAGTAGTGAGATTGAGGTGGTTGGGATTCAGAGACCTATTTCATTGAGGATGATCTCAGCCATGCAGTTGAGGAGATGTGTGCGGCAACGCTGTCAATTATTTGTAGTGACAGTCAATGATTTGGAGTTGGGAGAGAGTCGGGAGGAGGTATCACTTGATATTCACCCCATTCTTAGACAGTATGTCGATGTGTTTCCTAAGGAGATTCCAGGGATGCCACCTAAGCATGACATTGACTTTAAGATTGATCTTGTGCCTGGAGTTGAGCCCATTTCATGAGCTCCTTACTAGATGACCACTCAAGAACTTAAGGAGCTCTAATTATAGCTAGAGGAGTTATTAGAGAAGGGATTCATTCATCCTATTGTCTCTCCTTAGGGAGCACTAGTGATTTTTGTGAAGAAGAAGGACGAGTCTCTTCGATTGTGTATAAACTACCGATAGTTGAACAAGGTGACAATAAGGAATAAATATCTGTTGCCAAGAATAGATGACTTATTTGATCAAATTAAGGGTGCCAGGGTATTCTTGAAGATTGATCTAAAATCAAGATATCACCAATTACACATCTTCAAGGTGGATATACATAAAACCACATTTCATACTCGATACAGTCACTATGAGTTCATAGTGGTGTCATTCGGGTTAACGAATGCGCCCTCGGTGTTTATGAGTCTGATGAATGGTGTGTTTTGCACATACTTGGATCGATTTGTCTTGGTGTTTCTAGATTATATATTGATCTATTCTAGGACTATGGAAGAGCATGAGGATCACTTGAGATAGGTGCTACAATGTTTGAGAGAGAATCGGTTGTATGCTAACTTGTCGAAGTGTGAATTCTTCAAGACGGAGGTGAAATATCTTGGACATGTTATATCTAGTGAGGGCATTGCAGTGGATCCTTCCAAGATCCAAGTGATCATTGATTGGCTTGCACCTACTATTGTGTCAAAGGTTCACAGTTTCATGGGGTTGGCAAGTTATTATAGACGATTTGTATAAGGGTTTTTGAAAATAACACACCCCATTACTTCTCTTCAGAGGAAAGGGAAGAAATTTGTTTGGTTCAAGCAATGCGAGGCAGCATTTCAGACACTTAAGGAGAGATTGACCAGTGCTCTGAATTTAGTTGTTCTTGATCCTTCTGGGGATTTTGTAGTGTGCACAGATGCTTCCTTGGAGGGTATAGGAGCAGTGTTAATGCAGGAGGGATGCGTGACTACCTATGAGTCTCACAAACTCAAGGATCATGAATTGAATTATCCTACACATGATATTGAGCTAGCCGCAGTAGTTCATGCCTTGACGAGATGGAGGTACTTCCTTTTGGGGCATAGATTTGAGCTACACACTGATCACTATAGTTTGCAATACATCTTTATGCTGCCTAATCTTAATGCCAAATAGAGACAATGGATGGAGTTCTTATGTGAATATGATTTTGAGGTGAAGTTCATCTAGGGAAAGGAAAATGTAGTTGTTGATGCACTTAGTAGATGAAGACATGAGTTGTCGGTAGTGACTCTCGGTGTGGATTTGAGGAATCAAATACTTTCAGTACTACCTTTAAATGGTTGGTATCAGGAGGTGAGGGCTGAAGTGGAGTCGGTAGAGCCTTAGAGGGCAGGTTTGTAGGATACTCCCTCAAGTCAAATGGTCTCTTGAGGCATTTGGTTTGAATTTATGTACCTTCCACTAGGGATCTTCACTCTTTGATCATGTCAGAGGCACATAGGGCACCGTATTCAGCTCATCTTAGTGTCAAAAAGATGCACGCTAATCTTCGACAGTTGTACTTTTGGGCCAAGATGAAGAGAGACATTGTAGATTTTGTGTCTAGATGTCTTGAATGTCAAAGAGTGAAGGAAAAACACCAACATCCTATAGGACTTTTACAGCCTCACTTAGTTCTGAAGTGGAAATGGGACATTATCTCGACAGATTTCATAGTTGGTTTGCCTGTTTCTTTACAACGGCATGATGCCATTATGGTCACAGTGGACATGTTGGCAAAGGTGGCTCACTTCTCTCCTATCTGTTCCTCTTATAATGCTTCTTCAATGGCCAAAGTGTTCATGGAGGACATTGTTAGATTACATTGTATACCTCGTCAGATCATATCATATAGAGATCCTGTGTTCACCTCAGTGCTCTGGACGCCCCTACAACATGCTTTGGGGACTCAGTTGAATTTTAGTTTAGCATATCATCCAGAGATGGATGGGAAGACTAAGAGGGTCAACCAGATCCTTAAGGACATGCTTCGTATGTAAGTCATGGATTAGCAGACACGATGGGAGGACTACCTATATTTGGTAGAATTTTCATATAATAACAGCTATCACAGTTCTATAGGCATGCCTCCCTTTCAGGCATTGTATGGTCATTCGTGCTAGACTCCGCTGAGTTGGGACCAATTGGAGGATGGAGTTTTGTTGGGTCCAAAGATGCTTCAAGAGATGGATCAATAGGTGGTTCATATCATGGAGCATTTAGTGGTAGCTTGGGATAGATAAAAGAAATGTGTTGATGCTCACAGGGTGGATCATCAATTCTCAGTTGGTGACAAAGTGTTTTTTTCATGTGCGTCCACGAAGAGTCTAATCTGTTATAGAAAGGGCTCTAAGCTCACACCCTATTTTGTTGGACCTTTTGAGATTTTGGAGAGGATTAGACCTGTAGTATACCATATTGCTTTTCTACCTAGTCTCTCACACATACATAATGTATTTCATGTTTCAGTACTTAGACCATATTATCCTAACTTATCTCACATCCTCGATTGGAATGCATTACAGGTAGAGGAGGGGTAGCTAGCTTTATATCCCATAGGCATCACTCAACACAGGAGGCTCACACTTAAAGGATGGGACATATAGGTTAGGGTCTAGTGGGATTCGAACGATGAGGCTTCAGCTACCTGGGAGGATGCTTCCAGGATGAGGAAGTTTTACACGTACTTGTTCACAAGCTTTCAGGAGTAAGCCTAGTCCTAGGAGGGAGGATGTGATGCCCCCTTGGTTTGCTCATGTTCAAACAACATTTTGGTTTTCATCTAGACTATTTGATGTTGTTCCTTGTCATTTATTTAATTGGCTCGGTGTATCAAATTCTTAACTGAGTTTTATTTTAACCGGGTGATATATATATTATAGTTGCAATTTTAATGAACTGAACTATAAATCATTTAGGAATTGATGAAGTTGATGATTAATTAAACTTGAAGTAATGTATATGTAAGAGAACATAGTTGTTTGGAATATTTAATTTGTAAGTTCTATTTCTTGTCATACTATCCTTCTAATATCCTTATTATGTGTTACTTAAGTAGTTCGGGTTCATTAAGTGATGTTATAAGTTGGTTGTGGAAAAATCTTGTTCAATGGTTACTCCCAAAGTCTTCCAGAGGCTAGGATGACTTATTCTTTGGTGACTTTATTTGTCTAGTTTGTTATGAGAAACATTATTGTGGTTATGTTCATAAAGACTATCCACCTACATGTTATTTTTTACTCGTGATTGATTTCATGGGTGTTATGTTTGAGATGGATAATGCCTCGCATTGTGATTCAACTGTGCTTAGTGTCATGCAAGTGGTGATGTTTTAGTCTTCTGTGGTTTAAGGTTGGAAGTAGGGAAGTGGCTTTCAATGGGGGCCAACGCACGAAGGGGCACCTGGATAACCCATGTGGAATTTTACTAATAAGTGATAACATTAAAATTGATTAGGTGGGATGGGTAGCCTAAACATTAAACCAGATAAGATTATACATCACTCAACCTCAATTGCTTGTTTAGGCTTGAGGTGAGACAGGAAGGCCTGGAATGGAACAATTGGCTACTTTGTCTTCACGAGAGGCAGTTTGATTCCGCATAGTTGGCATGAGGGGCTAGAGTTCGGTAGAGGCTACCAAGATAACCCAAGGATGGGGGTCGGGGCCTAGGAAGAACTACCTAGATAACCTATGTCCAGTTATGTGATGACACTTTCCCTATGACAACCATGAGTATCTTTATTTGTTGTTCTTACTTTGTGTATCTACATGCCTCTGGAAGTATGGCCTTTGATGTTGTTCTTGTTGATATGTTCACCCTGTGTTGTGAGTTGTGTCTACCTTGTGATACCCAATCCTTGTGTTACTGTTGGTGGGGCCCTTTGTAACCTCATAGCATCGAGGGGGGGGGATCTTTGGATTCATGTGGTTAGGTGGAATGTGTAACATTCTCCATTGGGTTCCCCTTATGTTCATGATGTGGCGTTTACATCTGGTTCATCATCTTCAGCATTGCACCTATTTCTAGGAGTTAATTAATGTACTTGTATTATGTATTGTATATGACCATGTATCATGTATCATTGTAATGAACTCCTCGATTGATACAAGGAAGTATCATTGTACAAATCTATATGTAAACTGATTTGATGTATCACTTGTATGTAAGGAATTTTTTAATTAGTGACAATGTACTTGTTTATTGAAATGAAAGAGATCAATTATTCTTTTATGTTATGCAATGAATGTTTCACATGAATCTTATGTTCAATTGTAATGTGCTATAACATGCTTAGTGACGATTTGTGTTTAATGGTTAATAAGTTATGTGGATTTGTAGTTTGATCATTGGAAAATAAGTAATGCAATCGTGCACCCTAGGGGACTTAGGAAGATAATTTATGTGATTTTCTATATCATTACGCAACTTTGCACTTTAGAAAAAAAAAATTGTTCATTTTTCATAGTGTAAGTTTTGTTCTCTGAGGTTCACAACGGGGTGTTACACCTATTCTTGCAAATATTCACTAGTGCTCTATAAAGGTGCCTAATGATCCTATAGCTTTTCTTTCTTTCCTTGATAGAGGTTGACTTACTCTTCATGTCATTAGTAAATTAGTAAGGCATTCTTTGGCACTAGGCAGTTCCCATAACATGAGTAAAAGCTTATCTGATATAAAGTTGTCTTTTGACCTGAATTCAAAGTTGTATTGTTGCTGAAGACTTGATGAACTTTTTCCTTGTTCTGCTAGCTACCTAGTATCAATGTATGTGTTTCTTTTATATTTCTGACATGATGTTGTATGCATGCTAGGCTCTACCCTTTTGGGAGCCCATTTTTCACCACATGCTACAATGTTGAACAAGATATTAATGCAATAATGAATGTACCTATTCCTGCATAATGAACAAACAAGTTAGAAAAATAATGAAGTTTTATGCTCTTTCTGATGATTAAATGTCATTTGATGATCTGAAATTTGGCTATTTTGCACATATATGCAATGGCTCAATTGGATTGATGCATCATAGTTGTAGGTTATATGTTTTTTGATAAAAAAATATGATGAGTTTATATATTCCGAGCTCTAACAAAACCTTTTAATCAATGACAAGTACAACAAAAGACTGGGTACGAGAGGAGCTGAAGATAGGAGGATCAACACCAACATTACAAGGCAATGATGGATATGAATTCTCCTTATGTGTTTTTTCCTTTATTTAATCTTCAGATATATATCTTGCACTCTATATTGTATCAATTTAATTTAGTCATTCCCATGGCTTGTGTGGGATATTTTAGCATTCTTTTGATCTTGTTGTATACAACAACAATATTGTATAAATTTGAATTTCAAAATGAATGAAATACCGAATCATCATGCAACTTTTGTAATCTCTTTCTGTTGTAAAATATTGCACAATAAGAATTGAACTTCATTTGAAATCTTCATATGCAAATGATAATGATTAGCAGAATTTATTGAAGTACCTTTCACTTTAAAATTAGTCAGCTATTCTAGCTCTACCAAAATGAGTTGTAGGTGAAATTTTGGTAACACTAGCATAAATATGATACCATGAAGTCTTGCACTAATGATTTACACAATTATTTTATATGTTTGTTTGATAAAATTCTAGAAAAAATGAGTATTCTATTATATTAGCAAGCTCTCACATTTTATTTTTGCTAAATGGACTTCCTTGTACATTAGATACATTGGGTGAATATTTTTGTAAAGCATTCAAAAATTAAAAACTAAGGAAAATATGAAGCAACAAAATTTATCTCCATGCAAAGGCAAACCCACACAATAATTTTTTTTTGATCTTATGGACCATGTCAAAATGTGCCTTAAAAAAGGATACAATAGACTTTTTGATAAGTCTTCCATACCATTTTCTTCAAATAAGGATAAATGGAAGTGATTGTAAAGCTTGCAATGGTGCAAATATCATCATTCTCACTCACATAATTACTTCAACTACCATGAACAACAATCATTACTTACAAGTACAACATGATAATATTGATGATGAGGAAACTAACCAACAAGATTAGTGCCTCAACATAAGTAACCCTAGGCTAAAAATTTTAGAGACTCAATGACTTTTTCACATGAAACTCTAGGTAAATGCCCAACCTAATGCATGCCATCATTGATAGTGGTAGCCAAAACAACATCATCACACCAATTGAAATTCAATTCTTAATACCCCACGTGAATGTTCATCCTACTCCCTACTCTTTAGGATGGGTGCAACATAATGTTCATCCTACTCCCTACTCTTTAGGATGGGTGCAACATAACAAGGAAATACAAGTCACAAATGTACCATTATGTTGTTAAAGCTATGGACGAGATTCACATGTGACATACACCTCTAGACCTTTTATATATGATCTTAAAGGGAATTATAGTGTTAAAACATTATGTTGGAGAATTCATGTTGACCAACAATATTTTTAACTACATAAAATGTCGCCACAATCTAGAGTAGCATTAGTATCAAATAAATAATATAACAAGATACCTATTGTTAGAAACCAAGATCAGACATGTAAACCAAAAAAAACCTTCCACAAGAGAAAAGAAAATAAAAGCAAAGCAATTTGCATGAAGATGTGCAAATGAATAATATTCAGGAATTGAGAAATTACATGAGATGAATTGTTTTATAAAAGCAATGTATGCATAACCCTAAAAGGAAACTCTAGTGTGCACACTTAATAATTAATAAATAATTATTAATGTGCCTAAGTTTAGCTTAAGTAACTAAAGTGATAAGTGACTTAATTAATTAACCAATATGATGTAATTAATTAAGTGAAATAACTTATTACGCTAACACTTATGCACATCAAGAAGTTTATACTCGTAATGATTCATGTAGATGAATTTTGTATAAGCACAAAACACTCTTACATCACAAAATATAAAATCACTACATGACAACAACCTCAAATAAAAAATATTTTTTCACTAATATAATGATGTCTTTGTCAACTATGCAAACCTACCTACACACTACTCAATTCAATAATGAATTGGCTTAATATTCATATAATATCATCTAAATAATGCCCTCACAATGTTCATGCATCTAATGAATGATATTATCTATGTATTTATCACTTCTTTTATCATTTTCGACTTAGACAATGTCCTCATATTTAGTAATCTTTAGGATTAACATATATTGTATGTAAACAAGAATTAGTTACACTATGCCAAAATAAGCTACAATTAATCTTAATAAACACAATTTTGGCACCACACATATTTAGTTTCTTCATTACATGAACAACCACTTTGTCATTCTTGTCTATCCAGAGAAAATAAAGGTGCTTCAATATTGTCCTACCCCATGTAATCTCATAAATTTGCATAACTTTCTTAAACTCATTAGTTTCTCTCAAATACTTAACCTTGGATTTTCACATGTTACATGTACACTAAATCAAGTTACATGTGTCAAGGAAACATTCTAATAGACTCATACACAAAACCATGCATTTATTTACTCAAAAAATATTTATTTTTTGTGCCTATGTTATCACTTACAAACATCATGTATTCATTTGAGATACAAACTATTGCATATGAATATGCTCTTTATGTTTTGATACTCTAGCATAGCCACTTTGTGGCTTATCCTTTTAATACATCTAGCAATATTAAATGATTTTTTTACTTTACGAAAAGGAGTGTTGTGTCATAGTACATGTTAATTAATGGTATCACTACATTCTTAGCAAATATATTGTTATTAATTTTAACCATTCACCCTTCCAATTCCTACACATGAAATGAATTATAAAATGCATTGCATATGGAATGGATGACATGTCTATAAAAAGAAGGGGCACAACAATAAACTTACATATTTCCTTAGTTGGCCACCTATTTATGCACTTACCACCATATTGGAGCTATGTGGTCATTACTTTTGATTGGGGATTATTTTACTCAACAAATTAGGATTTTAATTAGCAATTCACCACACTCACATAGGGTACATCCATTAAATATTTTAAAATATCCAATGGGATTCTCTACAACTTAGGATATCTTTATGTTCCTAAAGGTGCACCTTGATAATGTTCAATTTTGGAAGAACACTATTCTAAAAGCATAGGTTATTTTGGTGGGTCATCAAATCACTTTTTACACTTCAGCAATATTTTTATTAGCATCACTTAACACTAACATTGAATGCCACATCAAATATTGTATACCTTTTTGTATCACAATGCCTACCAATATAACCTTGGGGCTTTACACTCCTCTACTTAGTACTGCAATTCCCTTAAGATTTGATCAACATTTCTTTTCTTGGTGGACTATTAACTACCAAATGACATGATAATTTTGTATTTGTACTGGTTGATAGATTTTATAAAATAGAAATCATGGTTGCTTCCAAGAAGACCATCACAACATAAAAAATTATGTGCATCTCCTTCCACCATGTTTGGATTCATTTTATAATTTCAATATTTATTGTCTTTTACTAAGATCCACAATTTTTCAACATCTTTTGGCAAAATCTTTGGACCATGTTTGATACCCAACTAGATTGATATGCAACTGTTCATCCTCGAATTGATGGATAAATAATGTGGTCATCACACATTAGTCCATATTTTATGAACACAAAAACACACATTCACACACATGGGTTGATAGTCTACCTTTCATCCAACATGCTTATAATAGAGTAGTACACAACTCTATGGGCCTAGTCCTTTAAAAACATTTTTTGGGTTTAAACCAATAATACTCCTTGAGATTTCCTACCATGCATTGGTGACTTATGAAATGTGTACGCATGAATAAGAAGTGGACTAATCAAAATTATTCATATAACAAATCCAAGACCCCCATCAATTGGTTCAAAAAATTCTTCAATACCAAATAAAAATATATAAATATTTCCATGACACTCATTGCACACCACACAATTATCAAGTTGATGACAAGGTATGGATTTATATTTTGAAGGAAATTTTCAACATTCCAAACTACAAAATAAAAACTCAACACAATGCTCCTTATACTATACTGTGTCTAGCTAGCAAGAGTGCCTTCATTCTTGATATACCACAGTACTAGAATCTACACCACATATTTTTAATACAAAACTACTCAAACCATATTTCCCTCCACTTTTGGAGCTAGCACAATATCAAAATCCAAAAAATATGAGTCATACTCATGTCAATCCATCCATAATGGATGTCATCATCTACACAACTACAACCAATACTTTTAAAGAAATCATTGACTATTTTGTGTAGTTAAAAATTGGTAGTATGTAGAACAAGTCAAATATTACAACTTGGAATGACTGTGTACACAATTTCCTCCACTTCATGTAGAGGAATTAGAGACCATTACTTCTCAAGAAGGGGGAAATAATCCAAGCATAATTATGCACATAGCTAGATAATTGAACCCATGCACTCAATTTGTGTGTTAGCACTCAATTTATGTGTTAGCTTACACTCTATGTGATGCATCAAGCATTCTACATATTTATATGCAAAACAATTCTACAAATAACTTTGCACATATTATTTGTGCATCTTCACACATCATTACTCACCTATATTTCTCAATCCTACACATGGGGCCATGTATTTTCCTATCATATTGTATACACCTAAAAATGGTCTAGATAATCTAATCAAATAAATATGATTTATTTGATTAATTGACTCCTTTAATTCATCTACTATTAAATAAATAAAATTATTTATTTATATAGTTCACATCTAAATTCTTTTATTATTTCATCTAAATTAAATAAACAAATTTAATACTTTGTTTTATTTAATTGTCGAATTCTCCTATTTATTCTATCTTAATCACATCAATCTATCTTAATTAAATAAACAAGTTCACATACATTGTTTAATTTAATTATCTATTTCTTCCATCTTAATTTAATAAATAGCTTACTATAGTTTGTTTTATTAAATTTGATATCCTCTTTTGCTAAAATTGAATAAATCCAAATATTCAAATAAAGGCATATTTCTATGGCTAATTCCTCTTTTCACTCATTATATGCACCTACCAAATTAGATATTTGATATCTAATTAATTCAACTCAGCCTTCATGGAAAAATTTGGAGACAAATTAGAGACAAATTGTAGGCAAACTTATTTTTCTTCCATTGATTCTTCCTATCCTTTGGTTGAATGGTTTTGTGGGGAGGAACTCCATAATCATCTTAGGCTTCTTCATCTTTCACCATTGAATCCTTTAGATCAAATCCAGACCTTTACTTTGCTGCCCCTTCACAAATATGTTGTCGAGAATCTATAAATACAACCTCTATATATAAGAAAAAGGATCCCCAACTTTATGCAAACTTACTCTGTAGAAATATTAATTGAGCAATCAAGCATTTTAGCAAATAGCAATAGCAATAGCAATCATTTTAGAATAGAAATCATGGCTTTTCATTTAGTTGCATCTTAGTTTACTGTAGCTTCTTTTATCAAGTTTCATGTCAATTTTAATCACAGTATCATCAACATATCATTTAGAAATCATCATATAAGATTAGTTTCTTCATTTAAAAGTGTCTCATTCTCTAGATTGGCATTTTAACAGTCACAGTGCTTACAAAATCTGAGAGCCCTGTGATTTAATAAATCTTTGGAGATAGAGGGCAATATGACGCTTTCAATAGATTTCTTGCTTCTATTAGATTAATTGTTGTTTAAATCTGTAGACGTCCAATTTGATCACTTCCATATGATCAAATGCATCTCCCTATTCATCTGGTTGCTCATCCCCTCTGGCAATATTAATTAAACCATTTGTTTAATTAATACCCTGCATCTTGCATAAGGGTCCTAAAGTATTTAATTTAATACTTTACCCCTCTTCCTCCTCTAAATTAAATAAATATACCCTTTTATTTAATCTAGTCATATTCCCCTTTTGAATTAAAATTCATTTTCTTTATTCCTCTTTTCTCTCTCATGGTCACATCCTCCAACTTTTGCAAGTTGGTCCCTAATCCATCTTAATTACTTCATCTTCTTCTAATTAACTATCATCATTAAGGTCACATCCTCCATAACTTCCCACTTGCTTCTAATGAGTCATTAGTCCCTCTAACTGAGTACTTGCACAACCTTAATCATTTGATTAGCCTAACCTAATCCCCATCCTATTTATGGCATATGTCCTTGAGTCAACCTTATTAAAGGCTTTCTCCTTTTGGACAAGGCACTCCACTTCCCTATGTGAATTTTTAATTCACATTTAATCCCCCAAGGCATCCAAAAGGAATTTTTAATTCCTTCACTTCTACCCACATGTCCTTCACTTATTATTTATTCTTTCCCATCTCCCCATGAGAATATTTGAGGAATTTTTAATTCCTCACATGTCCTCTCACCCACATGGGGACAAGGACCTCCTTTATGAGGAGATCTTGTCCAATCCCAAGGTACTTTGTACCTCCTCTCCATGTCATGTCCTTCTCCTTCCACCACATGTCCACTTCACCTTTAGGGCTAAATCACATGCCACATGTCAAGATGTGAGGGCTTGTGAGTTCTCAACTCACCTTAGCCCTACATCTTGATCTTTTGTGGCTCAATCTTGACCGTCCATTTCCCCTAGGAATTCTCAAAATCCTATAAATACCCCCTCTTTTCTCTCATTTTAGAGAGATCATTTGTGCTAGCCAAACTCTTGCAATTTTGTTTCTCATCTTATACTTAGCCATTTTCTTGTTTTCATCCACTTGCACTCATCCTCATAGCATCACTTAGCTTGCATTTTGTGCCATCCAAGGAGCATACACATCAAAGATCGAAGGGCCAACCAGAGGATCGATTCGACGCAAGGTATAAAGTTCAATTTTGTTGCTTTTTATCTTGTTTTATTTCCAACTTAGGCTAATCTTGAGGTGTAGGTTATTTTGGTGTTTATTTGCACTCTTTACTTGTTGTTGATTTCTAATGCTCACATTCGACCTATCACATTTCTAGCACGCCCGTGGGACCACAAACGGGTCTATTTTTTCACGTTTGCTATTTTTGCATTTTTCAAGGTCCAGGTTGCGAGTGGTGACCTGTCCTGACAGAGTGGCAGATCTGTCCAGCAGGGCGAACTGTCCGGCGAGTGGTGGATTTGTCTGCTATGGCGACCTATCTCTGCAGTGGGGACCCGCCTGGTGGTGGCGATTTGTCCTCCTCGGCAGACATGTCCTGCACGGACGGTCATGCAGAGTGGTGGACTTGTCTGTGGTGGCAGACATCCATGCAGAGTGGCAGACCTATCCTCCAGAAGGTAAAAATTTCAAGTTTTTTCGATTGTCTTTTGGTAAAATAGGAAAATAGTTTAATTAAAGGGTGTCAATAAACCTTGTTTGGCATGTTTGGGAAGGCTATTTGACGTATCCAATCCCCTTGCGCCATTTGGCGATCCTGGGTGACGAGAAATCGTAGCTTTCCAAGTCCTTTTGAGTCACCCTTTTTCACTTTCTTAGTGGGACCTGCTTGGGGATTTCATCACCCCAAGGGACGATTCCAACCACGTCCGTGGGGTATATAAAGGGGAGAGAGCGAAAGTTGTACCTCAATCCAACCACGTTGTAATTGGCGAAGCGTCGGGATGACGTGAAGAGTTGGTCCGAGCCTTTAGTATCTCGCTAAGGTTCCCGACTCACACTTGTAACGGGTTGGTGTTCATGGTTTGGGCTTCACGTACCGGGTGTATATCGAGGACTCCTTAGAAACCATGTGCATCCTAGAGTAGAAGACTTTGTTGACCATACCCGTTTCTACTAATCTTAGGGTTGTGCTATTTGAATTGTCTTTCTCGTGCAAAAACTAGTGATTATCAATTTGGCCAAGTCTTTTATGATTGCTATATTTTGGGTCCTTTGCCTTACCCATCCATCCAAAACATCCAACTTAAACTTATCCTTTGGTGGACTTGTCCTTATCCTTTGGCAGACCTATCCTTGTGCTATGGCGGACCTGTCCCAACCCTATGGCGGATCTGTCCTTGTGCTGTGGCAGACCTATCCTTCTGCAGTGGCGGATCTGCCCTAGTGCAGTGGCGGACCTGTCCTTGTGCAGTGGCGGACCTGTCCTAACCCTATGGCGGACCTGTCCTTGTGCTATGGCGGACCTATCTTTGTGTTGTGGTGAACCTGTCCCTGTGCTGTGGCAGACTTGTCCCTGTCCAGTGGTAGATATGTCCTTGCGCAGTGGCGGACCTATCCTTTGACCAGCCTATATCATCACTTGGCATTCATTGTCCCTCTGTTTTGTACATCGATACGACCATTCAGCATCCAAAACAAACATTTGAACATCTGTTCTGAGTCTCCATCCCTTCGTTCTAAGGGTCATTTATCCTGAATACTCTTTTGCTTGTTTCGAGAGCCATTCGTCTACCCTAAGACGCTCCTCATCCATCCTAAACCTGCTTCCATCTCCGATCTCTGTTATTCCGTATAAACCCCGTTGGAGTTGTCATCCAAGTTGACCTAGGTATTCATCCCTAATCACAATCATCGTAACTGGCTTAGGATCACTATCCGTCTTCAGTCAATTATCCTTTTCGACCCAATCAATCCACTTCTATCTCAAGTTGGATTCGGTGTCGTTATCATACATCCACCTTTCAATCAATACCTAGTGTTATCAAGGATCCTTCTTAAACTCATTTTTGGATCTCGGTCTTTATCATACTTATCATCACAGCAATCCTAATCATTAGATCGATCCAATCCCCACATCATCAAACCTATTCGGATCGAAACCCGAAATCTAGGTTAATCCAGCATCTACCAATCAATCCAATCCGATCCCATCAAACCAATCCACGTCGGCCTAACCAATCATCATCAACTAATCTCCCATCAAATTGAATCAGTCTTTCATCATCAAGGTTTTTCTAATATCTTGATCTATCGCATCATCTTGCATGCCCATTCAGACCCGATCACAGGCAAAGAAAATGGCTGACCAACAAGCTCTGAATGCCCAATCAAACAATCCTCAAGATCCCAATAACATGATGAACATCCCTCACGATCCCCACAATGGTACCTCATCACAATCCAATGTGGATGGTCAAAACACATCACCACCTGGGGAGGAAAACATGGCTGATCAACCTGAGCTCACATTCGAGGAACACTTCAGCAACCCTGTTAATGCACAAATGACAGAACGCCTTCTCGAAAGACATGGGGACAAAATCTTGGCTCACTTGATTGACAAAGGTGTCAAGATTCTGTCAGGTGTCGACTTATCCAAGTATGGCACCTCCACATCTAATGTACCCCAAGGTTCACATGACATCCCCAGTAGCTCGTATGTCCCCAACGTTCCTTCCGTAGAAGGTTGGCACCAACCTGAATTCGGCAACGTTGTCTTATATCCCATTGGAAATCCCACACATCCCACCATCTCGGTCATGGGAACACCCCAAACCATTGACCCCAATGATCCTTTTGCCTATGGCATGCCGCAAAACATCCCGCAACCGCAACCATTAATGCTACCGGCACCACTCCCCTCAAACCTGCCTCCTATCAACACTGGGGGCAACCCTTTCACCGCCTTGCCCCCACCTCCTGGGGCTAACAATCCTCCACCATCGTCATTCATACCCCAACAACTACCCCAATCTAACAATCCTCCACCATCGTCATTCATACCCCAACAACCGCCCCAATCTAACAATCCTCCACCATCGTCATTCATACCCCAACAACCGCCCCAATCTAACAATCCTCCACCATCATCATTCATACCCCAACAACTGCCCCAATCTAACAATCCTCCACCATCGTCATCCATATCCCCACAACCGTCCCAATCCAACATCCCTCCTTCATCGTCATTCGTAACTCAACAACCTCCCCAAGCCTATGCTCCCACTAGTGCTCAACAACCTCCCTCGCACAACATCTCAATCGCACCTCCACCTCAACAACACCTATTGGTCAATCCCCTATTTTCAACACAACCATCACAGCATCAACCACAAGGAAATCAACCTTGGCCTTCAGCCTCGACCATATCTCCATTCCTTGTGTCCATTTTACGCCCGCAAGCGCAACCACCACAAAACATCCCATCTCACCCACCACAGCCGCCAACTGTGCATCAACAACCACCCCATCATTACAACTATTATAACCAGCAACAATATCAACAACAACCCTCCTATGTGGCATCGCAACAGTCATATCAACACCCCCAATAACCGCAAGCCAATCAACAACACCTTCTCCCTACTGCTCAACAGTATGCCACCCATAACTACCTAACCAATTCATATCTCGCCTCACAACAGCAACCTCTTTATCAACAAGGTCCCTTGGCGTATCAACAGGGGATGCCATCTCCTCATCCATACGCCCATCTCCAAACATCATCTCAGAATCCACAATCGTCCTACCATCAATATCCATCCAACACATCGGCCAATGCGGACATACTAGAAATCAAAGCCGCACTGAAGGATCTCCAGGCAGGGACTAACAAACAATCGTTCAAGTTTGAAGATATATGCCCATATCCGTATGATCCCTCCATCTCATTGATTTCCTTCCCTAAACATTTTGAGATGCCAAAGTTTGACAAATATAAGGGGAACAAAGATCCTAAGGCTCACTCACAAGAGTTCTACTCCCAATGTCAAGAAGTTATCCACAATGACACTATCTCTTGCGCCTGTTCCCCCGGAGTCTGGCAAGCAATGCCCTAGGATGGTTCATGACTCTTGAAAAGGGATCTATAAAATCTTTTGCAGACTTGTCAGAGAAGTTTGTCTCCTACTTCTCCTTTAATTTGGAGAAGGATACCGATACCTTGGATCTCCTCAAAGAGAAACAACGGGAAGGAGAAACTTTTACTAGTTACCTCCAGAGGTGGCGTGCCCTAGCAAGCCGAATGAAAACCCCTTTGAAAGAAAAGGACATGGTCACCCTCTTCGTGGAGAACTCTCATCCCGACATGGCTCATAACTTCTGATTACATTGTGTCACCACTTTCGCGAAGGTAGTAGAGAAGGGACCCATCCTTGAGCGCGCCCTTGTTGCCAAGGGGCACGTCAAAATATATAATTAGGATAGGGAAAGGACATTCAATGACAAGCCACATTTTTGGAACAAGAACAAAAATGCAGTAAATGATGGTGTCACTGACACTAAACATGTCCACGTGGCCAATACATCCCAAAAACAACAACAATCCATACCTAATGCCATATCTGTACCACAAGGGACACCCCGTCCTCCCCAACAATCCAATCAAAATAACCAAGGGAACACTAAACGCCAGTATGCTCAACTAGGAGAACCCTTGAGTGTCATCTTCAACAAACTGTTGCAGATCAGTTATCTGATCACGTACCCTGTCACCAAGCCACTCGACGAATCCAAACCTAAGCCCGCATGGTTTAGGGAAAATGAATATTGTGAGTTCCACAAAATTAAAGGACACTCTTTGAATAAGTGTCAAGGTCTGAAAAACTACGTCCAAGATCTCATAGATCGAGGTGACATCAAGGTTGATCCTAGTCAAGCCCCCTCATCTAATGCTCAATTGCAAATCTATCAAAATGCCTTCCTAAACCATAACCAAGGCCCGAGCACTTCCAACAGTAATCCTCAAAACAACAGCACAAATAACGTGAGCTATAAGAATGTACCCCTCAATTACGAGGGTGTTATTCATTACATTGAGCAGGTAGAACCTTGTGTATCCATGATACATGTTAAAGCTAAAGACCCTCAATGTGCTATTACCACACGACGGGCCCGCATCACCGTTCCTGCAGCCTCTGCACCCACCCAACCGACTCCTGTAACCTCCCAGTACAATATCCTTGATCACTTAGGAAAGACCCCTGCAAATATCTCCATCTTGGATTTACTCAAGTCTTCCCCCGTGTATCAAAAAATCCTCAACAGAGCTCTACAGGAGACCCATGTGCCTAATAACATTGATCCCACACAGTTCCAAGCTTTGGTAGGACACCTAGCTTCATCTCACCAACTACACTTCAGCCAAAATGATATGCCCAACATTGATGCCAATCATAATCGCCCCTTGCATATTGAAGTCATGGTTGCCCGGCATAAAATAAAAAGAGTCTTGGTAGATAATGGCTCTGCCCTCAACTTGTGCACTCTAAAATTCATAAAACAGGTGGGGTATACCCAAGCAGACTTAAGCAACCAGATTATTACAATCAAGGCTTATGACAATGCAGAAAGAAATTCAAAAGGGATCATCAATCTTCCTGTCCAAGTGGGACCAGTGGTTCAGTACATTACCTACCATGTCCTTGATCTGGACTTGCCATATAATCTCCTCCTCGGCCGTCCATGGCTCCATGCTATGCAAGCCGTTCCCTCTACCTACCATCAGTGCCTCAAATTCCCAGTCAACGGACAAGAGGTCACCATCTATGCCGACCCCCAACCATTCGAATATTGCCGCACTCTAGAAGCATCTTTCCCCCATTTACATTATTGTCCTGGGGTTGAAATGGGAGCATCTCAGTCGTCATCCGCTAATCCACCATCCACCATAATAACCACTCCATCCTCCACTAATCCTACAATCACAAAAGTCCAGATCATTGACAAAGGGTGTGGCGAGTACGAAATGCATACTGCCCTTAATGTAGCGACCATGCCACCATCACCACATGAGTATGGTCAACCTTCGCATGCCACCCCAAAAGAAGATAAGACTATCACCTTCCATGGCAAAAACATCCCTACCACTACTTTCGTATCCCCAAGTATCAAGATAGATGCACCGGAAGAGGACATAAGCCAATGGGTCTACCGAGAAGAACCCCAGCCGGAAACTCCTCTCAAGGAATACTTCCAAGAAAAGTACCCCTGGCCAACAAAGTTCATGGAAAAGCATAACTATCAAGGCAGAGGCCTAGGAAAGCAAGAACAAGGGCGGTTACAACCCATTGATACGTCTCTGCTACCAAAACATGTGGGCATTGGGTATGACAGAAAGCAAAAGGGCCCCGAAACACCGTCTAATGCTTCCAATAGTGTAGTTGTAGACAACGGCTCATTGGAAGACATACCCGAGGAGGAATCCATCATACATGTGTATGATGATGTCGACCACACCGACCTATCATCTATGTTCGAATTCCTATCCGTATGCACTATTAACCTATCCCTTTGCCATCCTGAGCTTATCAATTGGGACCTACGTACTAGCACACCTGTCAGTATGTCTACGAATACATATGTCAACCTTATGGGATTGGGGGAGGATGAACACTCCAGTCGCAAAAGTAAGAATAAGAAAAATAACAAACGGTCATCTAGTGAAAACCTCCCTGAGGCACTTCGTGACTTTGAAAAAGTAAAAATAAAGGACGCATCTGATGGTGAAAACCTCGAAGAGGCGCTAGAAGATGGAGATGTTCATCTTCCCCTTATGGGAACTCAGTTATCTACCTGATCACCTATTCTGATTGAATTGACTCAAGAAGTCAATCTGGGAACTGCTAAAAGTCCTAAGATCACCTATGTAGCCAAGTCACTCTCGGAGCAATAATATCCGGTCATCATCCAGCTACTCCAAGAGGGGGTCGTTAACTTTGCTTGGTCATACTCAGACATGCCAGGCTTAGACCCCGCCTTGGTGGTTCATCATTTAGACATTCGCCCAGACGCTAAGCCTGTCAAACAAAAACTCTGCAAGATGCATCCGCAAGTCACGTTGTTAGTCAAGAAGGAATTAGAGAAGTTACTAGAGGCGGGTTTTATCAGACCAATTGACTACTCCGAGTGGATCTCCAACATAGTGCTGGTTGCTAAACCAAATGGTGACATTCAAGTCTGCACTGTTAGAATCCAAGATCACCTGCATGCAAATGAATACCTGTCACATGCAAAAGACATGCAGAACCAAAAACAATGTTCTGTAAACCTCTCAGTAAAAATGCATTAAGAGAATCTGTTATTACAAAGTGATCAATCCTTATGAAGGAGATCAAAAAACCCTAAAATAAACCCTAGTGTGCACACTTAATAATTAATTATTAATTATTAATGTGCCTAAGTTTAGCTTAAGTAATAAAGAGGAATAAGTGACTTAATTAATTAATCAATGTGATGTAATTAATTAAGCATAATAACTTATTACTCTAACACCCCCCCTTAAGATGAACTTAGGAAGAAGCTAAAACACTAGAATAAGATGCATGAAAGCAAAGATGGGTCCCGACAACTAGGCCTGATCAGGTACCCATTTACAAATGCAATGAGGAGTAGGAGAAGGAAAAACCCAGTGGGACAAAACCCCCCTTACAATGAGATAACATGCTGCAAAGAAGCACTGGAAGAACTCTGTAGAGTAACACTGGAACTTGATATAGGCAAGCAAGGAAATATTCTTTTGTATACTACTGAAACAGGATGAGAGTCACTGATTGACTCAAGGAATCATGATAAAGTAACAGAAAACCTGATGCCACAGAACACTCGAAAACTCCAAACTGGAACAACTCTGGAATCTATGAAGCAACAAGCAATTATTGAAAGATGTATTACTGAAAATGAAGTGCAAAGATGCAAGATGCACTCTCCCAACTGCCAAAATATCCAAGTAATCGCCAAACAACCCATCGGGCCAAATCTGGACTAACTGATAAACTTAGGATAGATACAGAAAAAGTGCATAGACAACAACCTAGAGCTCCTCAATACCTTTCTGACGCTTCAAACGAGGCGAAAAACGGAGATCGTGGCAAAAAGTTATGAGCTCAGAAGCATAAAAAGTACATCTGACTTCAAATAGCAATAAATGTAGTAAAACAGAAAAATACTATAAAATAAACTGCATTACTGAAAAGAGCTCAGAACCAGCTTTCCGGCGATATCTCGTTTGCCTGATTTTGATACCGTATGCCCAAGTTATGGCCAAAAGAAAAAAATT
>VDFB02090742.1:0-40693 GCA_007258455.2 Sequoia sempervirens
ATTTAAAACGTCTAATACTCCATTGGATTCTCACATTCTTTTCCAAAGAAATGTTAACACTTTGCAAAGTTAGTTCTTACTTTTAGAATTTTCTCCAAACCTTCTAAAGTCTAGTTCTCCATTGAATTTATATAAATTTTATTATAATGAGTATCAACAAAGTGTTACATTTTTTAGGGTTCACGAACCTTTGAAATCACTAACGAGGCTCACTTAAAGCTCAAATTCTAAAGGATGTGAATTTTTCAATATTGGTAGGACCATGAGTTTACAAAACTGTCAAAACATTGACAAGATTGTAGAATTTTCAAAATTTATTTGATAGTTATTAAAAGAAATAAAAGCATAAATATTTATGAGAGTTTCAAGAGTTTCTAGGGTTCATGAACCTTTGAAATCACTAACAAGGCTCACTTAAAGCTCAAAATTCTAAAGGATGTGAATTTTTCAATGTTGGTAGGACCACAAGTTTACAAAACTGTCAAAACATTGACAAGATCGTAGAATTTGCAAAATTTATTTGATAGTTATTAAAAGAAATAAAAGCATAAATATTAATGAGAGTTTCAAGACTTTCTAGAATTCTAATTAAGTTCAAGATTTTGCAAAAAGGTCAACCAACTCCAATGTCCCCTAAAACTCCCTAACTAATCTAAAATACAATGATATTTTTTGGTAAGTTATATTTTTCTATTTTAAAATAGATCTAATAGCTTTATTTTATATCTTTTAAAATTTTAAAAAGGAGATAATTATTTTGAAGCATGCAATACAATGGTGTCATCCATGCAAGATTTATTTACAATCCTGATCACTTAGGATCAAGGTCACCATGCTTGAAATCAATCTACCAAATTATGAGATCAATCTAATCATATTTCATTACTTTTCTTTTAAGGAATATAAAAAGTCATAGTTTAAAATTACAATTCAAAAACTATGATCACAATAATAGACAGTTATCTATTAACTATTGAAATATAAGTGATACATAATCTATCATAACTCTAAATTAAATTAATTATTTTTTATATGCATTAAGCCTAATTTTAATAAAAAATTCTATTATTACTTTACACATTATGCTTTATAAAACATTCTATAGAATTTTCTTTTATAAAAATAAAATTTATGTTTATTCTTTTAATTTAATATTTTATGATAATATTTTATTAATTTTTAATCACAAACTCATTTGTTAATTATATTTCTGAAAAATTTAAACCGAAAAATAATAAAATCAAGCCATATATCCATTCAAACTACAATCTTTTATTAAAGAAACGCGAAATATTTTTTTGTTAAATCACATATTAATCACTAAATCTTTCAAACCCAAGCTTGAACAGATCATGGAATGAAATATTTACACTTTCTTGAGGATATTTATGCAATTATAAAGGGTTGTATTTATTCTTTTAAAATTAGGGTTTCTTTCAACCCTTACTAATTTGTCAGAGTAGAATTTGACAATTGAGCAGCATGGGCAATTAATCTAAGTTTCTATTTCAACATTATTCATCATAAATTCAATAACCAAATCCATCATTTAATGTAACAAAGAACTAATTTCATTTAATAAACACAATGCAAATCCATCATTTAATGCAAAAGAACAATTTCTTATAAAATTTTGATAAGAAAATTTTTAATTTTTTTTTTCCCTTTTTATTTAAATACTCAAATTCTTCCTGTCTCTTACAAATTTAAATAATAATCTCATTTTGATTATAGAAACAAACTCAAATTCAAATATTAAGAGACAAGAGGACATTGGAGGCAATCTTTTGCAATAAAATAAAAAAATATACTCTACAAGAGGCTTATAAATAATGCTGTGTAATCATCTTCAAGGTAATAATTTCATAACCAGATGACTTTGCAGCAAAAGCTAATCATACCCAGAATGACTTTGCAGGGAGAAACAGATCTGCTTATATATTAAACTTAAATTGGGTCTTAATTAAATTATAGATTGTCAAAAGTAAAGTTGACTAAAGCCACAATCAGAAAATTTGAATTGAAAAGATATTATTTAAGGGTAAGTTTTATTGGAAAGCAATGACTTCTCTGAGAACAATGAAAGCTCAGCTACCAAAAATGTAGAACGTGTTGCTCCTCACAACATTTTAAGGAATTCTTGGTTGTAATAAGAGTTTGCCGTGTTCCAGAAGAAAGCTTCAATTTTCAGATAGCCAGATGTCATACATTTAGTTATGGTTGGACTACTGTGATAAAGTAGAAAACTTTATTGACCGTTGGGAGCTTTTGGCAATGGGATTTTATTATGTTAAGTTCTTTTACTGGTAAGAATATTTTTTGTTTTTGTTTTCTATTATTCTATTTTTAATCTAAAATTGTATAGGCATGACTTACAATGTATATTTTTGTCGAGTTTATTTTTCTCTACATTTAATATTAGAACTTGATTTGAGCTTGGTTAGAAGGGTTAGGGTTTCTTTTTCTTCTGATAAACTTTAACTCAGGTGAGAGTTGTGCATGTGAGGATTTGTTTGCAAATCAAATCGGCAGGAAGCACAAGGAAAGAGATAGAAAAAATTAATGAAGATGCATTTGAGTTATAGAAGCTGAAGATGAAAGATCTACTTGTTGACAAACATTAGTGAATTGTTGTATCATCAACAATACTATGTAGTGTAAAGGATGAAGATTGGTTGATTATTGATAGGAAGACGATGAGTTAAATTAAATTGTATTTGTTGGGTTTGGTTTTGTTGTTTGTATCAATAAAGCCCCCAATAAAGGAATCGTGGGATAAATTGGGTACTTGTATTAGGGAAAGTGTCTAACAAATATTTTTTAAAGACATATTCATTGAGAATGAATGATGGTAACTCTACGACTAGATATCTAAACACTTTCAATATTGTGGTAAGTCAATTATTGTTTATTAAAATTAAAATGGATGATGAAAAGAAGTGTATTACTTTGTTGTGTTTTTTTGTTTTTTACATAGTAGTCCACTCACGATTAAACATGCATATTATTTGACTATTTAAGAATTTAAGGTTTCTTCTTGAGGATGGTTGATTGTTCTTCCAACAAAGAATTTTTTGAATGTTTTTTATTAGGATATAATGAGATTTTGAAAGAGCCCAAACCCTTGTACAATAAGGAAGATAAGACAATGAAACTCAACAAAACAACAAAGAGCAACCACTAGACGCTAGTACCAAAACAACCACACAACAACTAAAAGACAACTAACAGGGAAAAATATTGTCCAACAAGCAACCACCCAAAGTGATTTGAAGCCAAATTGTTCCAAAACTTTTGTATTAATCACAATTATCTTTTCCTTAATGCTAAGGTCCTTCCACACAAATCTTCTTTTTTTTTTGAGGAATTAGGAAGATCTAGAGGGCTACATGCCATCTTGACTCCCATCCCTGAAGCCCCACCCAAAACCTGCAGCGAAAGGGTCTCCATCCTAGCACTATGGATTTCAAGCCTCAAACATCCCACCTATGTGATCTTAGAGGTGGTGTTACAATCCTTATCAAAAGATGGATCTTGATCCATTTTCTACCAAATGAGATAGTGTTTCTTGTTGCTTGGACAATAACCATTGACATGACCCACTTTAGAACAACAATAACCCAAAAAAAATCAAAAATTCAAATTCAAACTACTTCACCCTAATCCATGAAAGAAACACCATGTCACCCTTTGAAAGAGTAGAGAATATGTTTCTTGAATTTTGTGACCACATCCATTGCAGACTTTTTTTATGTTATAAATAGCTAACACTTTTAATATTTTGAGTACTCTAGATTTGATTACCCTCACAGAATTAATTACTTTACAATGAAAATGTGTCCCCTTAAATAACATCTTTCAACTCAAATTCACTAATTGTGGGATTAACCAACTTTGCATATGGCAATCCAAAATTTAATTCATACCAACAAATTCTTCTTCCTACGGAGTCTGCCTGTGTATGAGTTATTTTCTTTTCTGCAAAGTCGTCTGAGTATGAAATGATTACACAACATTATTTATAAACATTCTGCAAAGTATAATTTAGTTTGTCATAAAAGATTGCATTCAATATCTCGTCTCTGCTTTGCAAACATTGAATAAAATTTTATCTTCTATAATTAAAAGCAGAGTATTATTTGAATTTATAGGAGACAGGAAGAATATGAGCACTTAAATACATATTTAAAGCCCCACATTTGCCAAAATTTTAAAAATTTCATACCAACATTTCATAAAAAAATGATCCCTATTTATCAAGTACTCTGATTGCACGCTTTAAGAATTTGGCAGTGAATGATCAATTTCAGAGAAGCAGGGACCATGCAAAAATGGAATATAATAACCACAATACAGGCAAGACTAGCATCCGGATTACATTTTTTTTCTCCAATTTATTTTTATCTAATAAAATGATATTTTTAATTTGATAGTTCTACTACAAGTTAAAGAGAATATAAATATTAAATGGGATTTGAATATGTCATTCGATTACACTATTCATTTCATTATGGTGTGTTTACACAAGAAGTCTTAGTGTGAACATCGAATAAATTTGCCAATGCTAGAATACAAGATTCTTTTGTCTTAAGATGTTGACTCGTAAATAAAGAAGACGATCCTTACAAATCTAGAGTAGGAGTCGTAGAATCAAAATATGAATGAAAGTCTTTGTAGATGGGAAAAGAACATCAAAAGAAATATCTGTAAGAGGGGAAGGAGCATCAAGAAAATATTTCTATTTACTTAAGAACTATTTTAGAATTATTTTATTTTTATTTACTTAATTAAAATATCTTAAGTAAATATAACTAGCATACCTATAAAAAAAAAAAAATATATAATGTACACCAGAGGTATCCTTTTGGAGGAACCTATAATATAAAATAAAATAATCATTAAATAGCTCTAAAGGAAAAAGTAAAATCTCTTAAGTAAATAAAATAACCTAAAAGTGATAACATAACCTAATTATAATATTAATTGAATTTTATTTACAACTTTTTTTCATTTTTTTGGTTTTTTATTCTCTTGCCACCTCCCTTCCTTTTTAAGAGGTTCCATGTGCAATCTATATCCTTCCAATCCTCTTCTTAATGCATCCTTAATTCTAATCATATTAGGGTTAAATTTAAAGTGATTATTATATTAGGCAAGTGGTTTTTTAAGAATGTGCATTCTCCTGTGTTGGAGTGCAATTTTAATTATATCCATTGTATAGGGGAGAGGGGTCTATAGTGGAGCACCCTAACTTTGTGTTTCTCAAAATCCTATGTAGAAATTTCAAATCACTCCCAATTTTGTACAACAATTTATTTGGCAACTTAGGTGCTTCTATATTTCGTTTTAGAGTCACATAATCAAATATGATGTCACATCACACATGCTTTTTGTTGAGGTATCCAAAAAGGCCCAAAAAAAGTTGAGACTGAAAGTGGTGCATTAAGTCATGTTTTATTGGTGTGTTGATGTGGCATCACATGATTTGTCAATTTGTGTACTTAATGGATAAAAAGTGTTTTATAATTGGCTATTAAGGTGCTCCCCTATAAGACCCACTAAGGACTACTTCTATCCCCAGTATTGGACCCTACTCCATTATGGGCCCCTCTCCCCTAAATAGTCATGAATTAGTTCATTTTTTAGAAAAATCTATGTAAAATAAGCCATGAGATATCCTTCCCCAGAGGCCTATTGTATTTATATGGTGGAAATTAAGACCAATAAATAAAATCTACAAAGTTGAAAAGATATAAAAGAGGCATAGAAAATATTAGAAATAAGAAAAACTACAAAAAAACTTAAATAGAAATATCCAAAAGAAGAAAGATACTTTATAGACCAAAATGAACATTAAAAAATATAATATTTTGACCTTTAAGATGCCTCGACAAAAACTAAGTTTAAAACTGTGCGTCAAAAAATATGGTCAACTATGGGCATAAAAGTTCAACATTTGCATGGTAATCTATTATTTGATTACAAATACACTCAATATCAATTCACCTTTCAATAAGAAGTTGATGATTGTAAGTTGAGGAAAAAATTAACTCTTAAATAGAAAACAAATTAAATGAATACTAATTGTTGTAAGCAACTATAGTAACTACTACATGGTAACTATTCCTACGCAAACTATAACAAATGACTCTCTATGTTGTAGTGTGGGTTAAGAACAGTTAATCAAAAATTACAATTCATAAACCTTGCGCTTGTACAAGGCCTTTTATTGAGCTTGACGCTACATATGATTATTTTAGGATTGGTCCAGAAAGACGTCTCTTTAATACATAATCTATATATGTTAGTCCTAGCTCTAATTGGATCCTAACCCTAACAAATCCTCATTCCTAACCCTTAAATTGAATACTAAACCTAACTTTGATTGTAACCCTATTTGAACCCTAATAAATCTATTTGATTTGATTTTTTTGTTTCATCAAATCTCTTTGTTTTGATTTTTTTGTTTCATGAAATCTCTTTGATTTTGATTTTTTTGTTTCATCAAATCTATTTTATTTGTTTTTTTGTTTCATCAAATCTATTTTATTTGATTTTTCTATTTCATCAAATCCCTTTGATTTTGATTTTGTTGTTTCATCAAATCTCTTTCATTTTGATTTTTTTGTTAGTTCAAATGTCTTCATTTTGATATTTAGAATATTTCTTTTAAACTTAGTTTTCTAAATTATAGAAACTAATTTTTTTATATTAATTTAGAAGCTTACTTTTATATCAAATAGTAAATTTAGAATATTTATTTTCTTCTTAATTTTTAAAATTTTAGAAAGTCTAGATATTTCACTTATTATTTATATATATATATTAAATACTTCAACTCTATTTTAAATAGAGATGGATGAAAAGCTAAGTGGATAGATTAGTCACAATGAATGTTTTGGAAAATAAAGTAAATCTTGTTCTTTTACTCCTTTGAATCCTCTTTATATTCTTTATCAAGCAAATTTTTTTACAGGTATGTTTTTTTGTTGAGGATTTAGATAATTTGAGGGTCAAACTCTGCCAACTCAATTATTCTTAATTTGCATTAACATTTTGATGCTCTTTTTAATGACTCTTCAATACATTCAATGATTTACATGTTCACCTTATAAAACAAAACAAATTTAATTAATAAATAAATATTATTTTAGTCAATTCATTTTCCAAATCTTCAATTTTTGCATTCTATGAGTTACATGTTCACCTTAAAATCAACCTCTAAGAAGACATGTTAGTTTGTTATTTACCTCCCTCAATTAGATTAAATGCTAGCTCTAAAATTTTATGATGAAAAATGGTACAATCAAAATGAAGAAAAATGATTTATAAGCAAATTGCACTAAAAAATTTAAGCATTGTAACTTCCTTCGTTAAATAGTAAATATTTATAAAAAATAATTATTATCTCTAAGTTTTGTTTTGGTGCCCCTGCTTTTCTGTATGTGGCCTCCTATTTCAAACAGACCTAGCCTATTCTTGGGTTCCGTCCATCAGGCCACAACATTGCCACCTCAAGTGGTCATCACTACATCTCACTGTAATCTAGAAAAATTTAGTATTCTATTCTATTTGTAGCTCCACAACTGTTATGAAAAAGAAAATTGGAGAGACCTCTATCTATTCGATCTTTCCCCTCCCTCCAACTATGCCTTGTGTCTATAGAATGAAAATACCATATCTGCAGACAAATAATACACGCACTAAATTAAAAATCTCGATTGCTATTGTCTCCCAATCATCACAGTGAAACCTGCGAAAGGGCCAAATTGATTGTGACATCTTTTGTGTACGGCCATTCATGACGGATCTTGTTGAATAGTTCAGGTCGTTGTGACCTTGCTTCTGTCTCACCGAAGGAGCCTATTGTTGTGACAAGAAGCATTCGGTGTGACCTCTTATAGCATGGAGATCTTTGTCCAACAGGCCATTCTATCGCTTATCAGGGAGACCCTTGGCCGAAAGGCTTAGTTCGGGAAGAAGTCTCAGCAATGAAGAAAATTCTCGCCGACAGGTTGTTTCACACGGAGTCATCAGAGTAACATATGGTGGCTCGGTAAGAAGTCTTACCGATATGTTTATGTCTTGCCGATGTTGTAGTTTATTCTCGGTAAGACTCCTGGCGACCGTTTTCACTCAGGGTAACTCAAAGGGCTTCGAGAAGATGTCCCAGCGAGAGTGGAAGGTTTCGCTGATGGAAAATCCAATGTTTCGGTATGACTTGAACAGAGTCTTTCCGATAGTAAATGTCATCGGTGTAACACATGTGACTTCGATAAGAACTCTTGGCGAAAGTAATAGGTCTTGCCGACTATTATTTGACACTCAATATGACTGGAGGTTTCAGAGTAACGTCTCAGCGATAGTGGTAGAGTCTTGTTGACTGCTGATCACTTCGGAGTAACTTTGAACCTTTTGTGGGATGTCTTAGCGATAGCGATATGTCTTGGCGATAGATGAGCACTTCAGAGTAACTTTGATGACTCGGTATGATCTTTCAGCGAAAGCGATGAGTCTCGCCGACTAATGGATGCTTCGGTGTAACATAAGGAATCTCAGTGTAACCTCTTGGCGAGTGGTAATTCTTGCCGATAGCAATGTTGAGGTCGATATGACTTGTGAATAGTGATATGAGGTCTTGGCAAGAGTGAAGTGTTTTGCCGACAGCATGACTCTTCGATGTGACTTGTGAGCTTGGTAAAACGTCTTGTCGATGGAGAAACTCTTGCCAATAGAGATGCATTGGATGTTGATGGATTTGGTATGACTCATGGTGTTCGCTATATCGTCTCTTGCCAAGCTGATTGGAACCTATGCTGATATCAACAATGAAGCCTTTGGGCATCGGGGAGACACGGTTAGTGTTTCACCGACATGCTGATACAATGTGAACTCTTTTGACCGAGTGATGACCATCTACGTGGCTTGTGTTGGACCAATAGGAGAAGCCAAATGGGAACTGCTAGCAGTTGGACCGTTGTGGAAGTTCAAAAAATAGGGAATGACATGAATACATTATGTAATTTTGCAGAGGTTCGGTTGGTTCGATCAACAGGTGTGTGAATAGTTCAAATTGTATCAAAGTGATTTCTATTATGTGAAGACTGTAACTTGAAGGTTCCTATACAAGATTGATCATTGCGAAAGTTGTTGTATTATGACATCAGAAAGATAAGTCTAATTTTTGTATGTAATCTCCATTACTGAAATACAAAGTGATTTCTCTTGGTGTGGTGGGTTTTTCTCCCGTAATGGTTTTCCCACATATATCTGGTGTTCATATGTGTTTATCAAATATTTATCTCTTTCATGCATCAATTGGACTATAATTGAAATTTAAAAGAGTCATTCTTCCACGAGGTTTGGGCGTTAGGAGAGTTGTTTCGCATCTAGCTTTCCTTACAAAACACTATTCATTTCATTATGGTGTGTTTACACAAGAAGTCTTAGTGTGAACATCGAATAAATTTGCCAATGCTAGAATACAAGATTCTTTTGTCTTAAGATGTTGACTCGTAAATAAAGAAGACGATCCTTACAAATCTAGAGTAGGAGTCGTAGAATCAAAATATGAATGAAAGTCTTTGTAGATGGGAAAAGAACATCAAAAGAAATATCTGTAAGAGGGGAAGGAGCATCAAGAAAATATTTCTATTTACTTAAGAACTATTTTAGAATTATTTTATTTTTATTTACTTAATTAAAATATCTTAAGTAAATATAAATAAAATAATTTTTAAATAGTTCTAAATTAAAATAAGACAACTCTTAATAAATATTATAATTATAAAATAACTCTTAAGTAAATAAAATTATTCAAGATAGATGTTTTTTAGATACCTATACTAGTTTGATATTCTCTTAAAAAATATGTTTAAGTAAAGATTACTCTAATCATCTTTGAGATTAGTATTGATATTAAATGGAATAGGGTTGCTGAACTTTTTTATATTGTCAATTATTATGTGGAATGATTATGCTTTGATATTTAAAAATTTAGAACTTAAAAAAAAAGGGTTTTCATCCATATTGATTATATATATTTTATTTTTAATGTAATTTTAATGACAATTGAAGAGACAATGGAACTTCACTATGACGTGCATTTATGAGTTTTCTAAATAATGTTAAATGTTAATTTGTTTAAGAGTCCATCTTCAAATCTGTTGTTTGCAGTCCTAGTTTATAATTGTCATTATTGTCCTATTAAATGTGCATCCTTTAATACATTTTTTTCACATTTAAAATTATTGGACCTAAAAATTGACTTACTTCTAAGTAGTTGTTGCATGATAACTTATGCAAGAAATATTTAAATTTGTGTGTTAGGGTGTTCAATAAAAGGATGAAATCTTAATTCATTTTAGATCATCAATTAATTGCATCATATTATCATCATAGACTATCAAGAAGTGTGTAAATGCACAGCGATTGTAATCATAAGGATAGCATAGATATTTTCATTTCTACTAGACAGGTCTTTAAACTTATTTCAAAGCATTCAATCAACCAAGGAGCTTGACTAAAGCACAAGTTAAGGAGCACAAGTTAAGGAGCTAGGTTTTTTTCCTTCTAAGATAGCAAGTGCCAATGATACTCCTAAACACCACCATTTTTAGACATAAAGATTTTGAATACCTAAAATGCAAAGTTCAAAGACAACAAAACAGCTCAATGCCACCAAAATAAGACCAAAACCAAATGAATGTGATTGAAGGCATAAGTATGGAAAAAGCCTATGGCTCTAATAGCAAAAATCAAAATTAAATCATATAACACATGTTCCAACAATATTTTACTGATTACATATAAAACTAAGTATTTCTACTTATCTTTAATAATTTTGTTTAATTTGTTTGAAACCTCAAATTTATTTTTTAGATTAGTCACTATAATCATTGTTCAATTAATTAATCAATCAAAATAATTAAAAATAATAATAATAACGATCAATTTTTTGGTTCTTACATGACCGTTTATACTATTGCAGAAGAATTTATCTAAATTAAAAGTCATTTTTTATTAAAAGATTATAATATAAGATTCAATTTATTAAATTCAATACAACTGAATCCAATGACACCTCCAAATAAATTAAACCGCAATAAATTAAGATTCACTCATTATGTGTTTACTAAATGTTTGCTTTTGATAATCCACAATTTAACTCATATCGACAAATTTATTTTTGCTGCCGAACCTGCCTGTGTATGAATTCTTTTCTTTTCTGCAAAGTCGTCTGAGTATGAAATGATTTCACAACATTATTTATAAACATCCTGCAGAGTATATTTTAGTTTATTATAAGAGATTGCCTTCAATATCTCCTTGTCTCTGCTTTGCAAACATTGAATAAACATTTATTTTCTATAATTAAAAGCAGAGTATTATTTGAATTTACAGGAGACAGGAAGAATATGAGCATTTAAATACATACTGAAAACCCCACATTTGCCAAATTTTTAAAAAATTTCATGCCAGCATTTTATGGGAAATGATCCATATTTATCAACCACTCTGATTGCACGCTTCAAGAATTTTGCATTGAATGATCATGTTCATTAGTTTCAGAGAAACAGGGACCATGCCAAAATAAAATATAATTCCATTTTCTTCTCCAATTTAGTCACATGGCATCAAAAGATTTATTTTTGTATAATTAAATGATTCTTTCAATTGATAGTTCTGCTACAAGCTAAGAGAACATAAACATTGAATGAAATAGTTCATAATTAGTTACAGTCTGGAGGATATCAAGAGAAATAAAGTAAAACTAAAGAAAATATCAGGCAAACAGACTAGTGCTACATATGTCCTGTCATCTTGAATCAAGTCCAGTAATCTAGAAAGTTTTAGATATGGGCTTGAAACATCTTCAATTGATGGAAAGGATTTTGGGTTTTTACGTTTATAATAAATGTTATTCAAGTCCAGTAATAATTTAGAAGTATTAGATAGGGGTTTGAAACGTCTTCAATCAATGGAAAGGATCTTGAGTTTTTAGGTTTATAATAAATGTTATCCAAGGAATCAAGTCTAATAATCTAGAAGTCCTAGGGAGGGAATTGAAGCATCTTCAATCAATGGAATTTTTTTTGAGTTTTTAGGTTTATAACAAATGTTATCGAAGGAATCAAGTCTAATAATCTAGAAGTCTTAGGTAGGGGCTAAAAGAATCTTCAATCAATGGAAAGGATCTTGGGTTTTTAGGTTTATAATAGATGTCATGCAATTACTCACTCCCAATTTCTAAATGATACCCTCTTATTTTGTCAACCCAAATCCAAAGGAAACTAATAGAGTCAAAAGTATGTTTTCTACTTATGAGACTATCTCTAGCCAAGAGATAAATACAAATTGTATGGAATCAACCTTGAAGAGAGATACATCAGAATTTTCACTTGTCAAATTGGTATGGCATTTGAGTGTTTCATAGTATCTACCTATTTTGATGTCCCTTTTTAGTGGCAACATTTGTAGAGAGTTTTGGGAACAAATTATAATTAAATTCAATAAGAAAATGGTCTCTTGGAAAGAAAATCAGTTTTCTCTTGCAAATAAATTTATTAAAATAAAAGATATCTTCAAAGCTCTTCCCAACTTCTAGATGGGTGTCTTCTAATTCCTTAGAAAGATCATAAAATAAATGGAAATTATTGTGAGAAAATTCCTTTGGAGAAGTAATACTAAAGAAATTCCATCTAGTTGCATGGGATATAGATTGCAATAGCAAAGAGTCAAAAGGTCTAAGAATTGGAAATTTCAAGTTAGTTAACATGGCTATGCTAGTTAAGCTAATCTAGAGATTTTATGTAAATCGTGATAACCTCTAGAGCAAAGCCTTTAGAGAAAAATACTGGGACAAGGATGAACCAAAAAGACTCTTCATTGTTGAAGATGCCCCTTGGCGGTTTCTTATCTTCAATAACATCAAAAGGGAGGATTTTAATGCCTCACTTCCTTAAATGGTATGTTCAAAGAGGTTCAAAATTTATTTTTTAGAAAGATGCCTAGCTTGAAAATGAGCCCTTTGATTTCAAGGACTTCAAAGATCTACAATGCTTTATTTCCACAATTTGTAGAAAATCTATAGAGAACTATGGAATTAGAGGGGAATAAAATGTTAGAGGAATCAAAGGTTGAAAATCTTACTATTGTCCTACCCAAGACTTGCTAGGCATAGGATATCCTCAATGCTCTCCTACTCAAATTTAGATTAATGGCTTCTGAAGGTTAGTACAAACTAAGAAGGTGTCTCTCTTGTTTTTGGGAGTTCTTTTTTAATTGAATTCATTTATGTTTCACTAGTGAAGAAGTGAACACAACTCCTCTAGTAATATGCAAAATGGTTTGGAACTCTAAAACCTAGCCAAAAGCTTCCATTTCCTTTAGTTGGCTATTCATGATTATTTCTACCAAGAGAATAGTTACAAAAAGAGGCCAGCCTAAAATCCTCAAATTTATTATGGATAATAATGTAGATGAAAATTGAAATTGACCCACAATTTCTCCTTTACCACCTCTTTTCCTTAAATCTATTAGGGAAGATAATGGAAAATTTTCAATTATTTTGGATTATTGCTATGACTATCAAGTCATTATTGGCTGATTGGAAAGTCCCCTTCAAGGAAAAGGATTTTTTTTATCTTATTAAATTTCACCTCAACCATGCTTGTCTAGAGTATATGGGTTGAATGTGACATGAGGATCTTCAAATTTTTATTTCTAATAAAGAGAAAGTTTGAAATAGGCTCAAAGTTCACCTTGAAATTTAATGCAAGATGTACTTTTCCCACTTTTAGCACTCAACATAGGAAATATAGATGTTAAGCTCTATTAGGAGGCTATTAGACTTACTATGGACAAAATATTTTTTCTTGAAAATAAATAGAACCACTAATGAGAATAGTAAGGATATCTCTTGGACCAAATCTATTCATAGATTTTGTAGACTCAAATTCACAATACTATTAGGATTAATCTTGGTTGTACTGCATATGCTTAGATTTTACAAATTGATCATTTTTCTCCCATTGCCCTTGGACTTAGCTACATTTTCCGAAATACTAATAATGTTGTTGAGGTAGAAGATATAATCAGGGGTATATTAGTTTCCTCGAGCTTGTCTCCCCATGTTTGTGTAGAAGATTACTCATATCTTAATATTGATTCTTCAAAGATAAAAATAAATGTTAGTGTGAATGTTTTTCACCTTCTTAAGTTTACTTAGGCTTAATATTGCATTTGTTTATTCGGGTCATTTTTTCCCGTGTTGGGTAGTTTTCACACCCGTTGCATTTTACATGCCTTTATAAGGCACTTTATACATTATGTTTTTTAGGTCTCTCAATACATTCTTTTACACTCCTGGTGAAATAGCTTTTGGGTAAACCCACAAAACTAGTTTACAATTCTAGTGAGGAAGAAAAATTGCAAAAAATCCCCCCATGGTGAAAATTTTGGTTTTTGGGGGTTTGAACAAACTTTTGGTTTGAGCGAACCTAAAGGGGGTTCACTCAAACCCCCCTTCGAGCAAACCCTAGTAAAAGTCAGGTTCCACATATTTCACATTTCCTAGAATAAAAAACAAAGAGAAACTTTGTGGAAAGGGGGGTTCGCTCGAACCTAGGTTCATTCGAACCCCCCTTTTCCCCCCTTCTCCCCCTCTGGCACCAAATTTCTCTAGAATTTTTCCCTTCGAAGCTCAAGTTGAGGATGAAAATGGGGGAGACTTCACAGACCCAACTAGATGATGGTAGTCCTCAAAACGAGTTATCCATCGAATATAATTTTAATATGTTTTGGTTTTATTATGTATTTTTTTTTAGTTTGATTAAACATAGGTTTTTCACTGAAAATCAAGCTCTCTATTCTGCACATGTGGAAAAATAGAAGATTATCAAAATAAAATTCTAAAAAATATGTGCAAGCTAGGTATTGATGTCCTTAATCCAGTAAAAAAAATTGAATTTCGATACATATAGAAAAAGTTATGTTGTATACAGTCTGCCTATGTCTGAATTGTAATTGGTTTGACTTTGAAACTTGATTAAGGAAAAAATATTCAATAAAACACTATGAAACCAAATGAAAGGGATAGATAACGTAGTTACAAATCTAAATTCAAAAAAATTAGAATTTTATCTTTCATGGAAAAAAAATTATGTTGTATACGGTGAGCATCACTCCTTAAATATGGTGTTTATTGAAAAAACTAGTTTTTGAAGAAGATGGAAAAATAAGTGCAATCTGATTCCAATTTTTTTGAAAAAAATATATTTAGAATCTACAAGAAAAATGTCACAAATCACTAGTTTGCATCATCTTCAAATTCCTCACGATTTAGCCGCTATAGGTGCCCGAAAGTGAAGATGTATTTAGAAAAAATCAGTTCAGTGTCCAATTTGGCCAAAAATTGTAAACCAGTATTGTGGGATCACCCTTGAACTCCTATTGCTTCTCTCCTTTTCGTGAAGGTTTGTTTTGGTGTGCAGTTTCTCCTGGGTGCTCCAACATGGTATCAGAGCAGTTCTACTGCAACCACCTTCCATGAGAGTTTTTGATAGGCCTGATTAATGCTAAAGTTTGGAGGCGTGATTATGTTTGGCACATTGATTCTTGGCGGAGGATATTCTGTGCAAATTGATTTTGCTGTGAGGGTGCATCATTTCATAATATTCTTCCCATTACAAGGTTGCACCTCAATTCCCAAGGGTTGCGATTGAAGTTTTGAAGTTTGATTCCAACTTAGTACGATGTAGAATCATTCACTGGTTCCTGCTTGGTGCATGGGGAATCATTCATTGGTTCCAGGCGTTTAATCTTTCACAGGAGTATTGGAGGCACAATTTTTTTATTGATAAAGAGCTTGTGACTATTCTACTTGAGGAAGGTGGGATTTCTTGTTTGGATTCACTACTGGTGGAGGGCAATTGGAGGCATACTTTTTTTTTGCGAACAGTTTTTCAAGCAAGGAAGGCTCTATTTACATTCATTTAGAGGGCGAGTCAAGAAGAGGCATTTGAATTTACAATTTGGAGAAGGATTTTTTTTTCTATTTGGCAACAAATACCTTCACTTGGAGAGATAGTATAGATTTTCTCTTGAAGAGGCCCAAAATATTCCATTGAAGGCTAGGGTTTCCTTCTTTTGTTGAGGGTGAAAAATTCACTTTTTTTTTAACTTGACTGGGGATATATATCCCACATTGGGTGCATGTGGATTCTCTTAGCCATCCAAATACTCTTTTCCTTGCTCTATTGGTGTGAGTTAAGGCTCACGTGAAGAGTCAGGCGTGTGGATGCTTGCTTGCTTGCTCATTCATTCTATGTGGAGAAGTGGCTTGTGGTGATTTTGTTGTGCAAAAGAGGTACCAATCTTTTTTTTTTTGAAACATTTTGGCCCAAAAATTACAAGTTTAAACTTTTTCATCTATTGTAGCTTAAATACTTGGTCAATTTCTTGCTCACAATTGTCTTTTTTTTTGGAAAAAGTTTGTTTTTGGGGAATTGCAAATAATTGGTTCTATTCATTTGGGGGGGGGGGTATAAGTAGCATATTGGTTCCTTTGTGCATCATGTCATAACTAAAAATTGAACCACTTATCCCACACAACTACCACACATGGAATCTCAGGGGCTAAGTTGGAAAATGTTGGATGCCGAACAACCTAAGTTCACTAAGGATTTTAAGAAGTTTGTTCATAGAAACAAAATGGATGAGGCTAGAGGGCCCATAGGTCTCCATGTGTTTGATAATATATTGTTTCAAATTTCCAAATGTAAGAAACCTAAAGAAGTATGGGATAAGCTTGTTGAGTTGTATGGGAAAGTAAACAAGTTCAAAATCTTGCAACTTGAAGCCGATCTCACCTCTCTCTCTCCAGATGGCTTTCCCACTATTCAGGATTACCTTGCACAATTCAAATTGATCTTGTCACAACTGAAAGGGTGTGGTCATGCCAAAAATTATGATGAATGCATATCCCTGATCTTGTAAAAAATGAGAGGTCCTTTTCAAGTGTTTGCCTCTACCTTCTATTCTACTATGGAAGCCATGGGAGAAGACCATAGGATGCCTTCCTTTGAGGTGTTTTGTGATCGACTAGCTAGGGAGCAAGCCAAGTTGATCCAAATGGATTCTCTTCCTAAGAGTCATGGCTTGATGGCTCAATCTTCCAAGGGAAAGGGTAAGAATAAGAAGAAGCCTAATAAAAATTCTCCTCAAGGTGGTGAGAATTCCTCCAAGCCTAAGGAGACGAATGATCAAAAGATTGTACCTCCTCCTTCTAACTTAGGAGAATCATCTTCCAAGTCTAAGAAGAAGAAGAAGAAGGAAAATTGTTCTTTTTGTGGAAAGTAAGTGATGCACATTGTTTTGTGAGGCTCGCAACATTGGAGGAAGCTATGAAGAAGCACAACATTGCCATGTCAAAGTCTTCTTCCCTGGGAAAAGGCCAAGCCCCTGTAGCAAGGGGTTTGTCCTCTAACCATGATGGTTGGATTCTTGATTTTGGTGCCTCACATCACATGACTCATGATGCGGATCTTCTTGATTCTCTTTTTGATAGTCATACTACTCACAATGTAGTTGAAGACTCTTCTCAGATTCCTATTTTAGGGACAAGCTCAGTTCAAATGCAGGATGGTTGCATTGATGATGCTCTTCTTGTTCCTGATATTTCATAGAATCTGCTCCCCATTTATTAGATTTTTCAACATGGTGATGGAAGGCTTGTTGAATTCTCTCCTAGTGATGTGACTATTCAAGAATTGGAGAATCCTAAGAAGGTTGTTGCTACTGGAGTAGTTGATCATAGAGCCTGATTGTATAAGTTTGATGGATTTGAGCCTTCATCATGATCATCCTTTATTGCTCATACTTATTTTGTGAGAAAGTTGTGGCATGAGTGGTTTGGGTGCCTAAATTACAGATATCTCCAGCAGATGAGCACACAGAACTTGGTGATTGGTCTACCTCAGATCTCTTGTTATGATGGGATTTTCCCAGGTTATGTACTTGGGAAATATCATCGAGATCCATTTTTAAAAGGTATGACCACACATGCTTCAGCTCCCCTTGAGTTGGTGCATAGTGATCTTATGCCATTTCCCACTCCTTCATTTTCAGGGGCCAAGTATGTGCTTACCTTCATTGATGACTTCTCCCATCACATTTGCGTGTACTTTTTGAAGTATAAGGATGAGGTTCTTCACTTCTTCATGGCGTTCCTTGCATTCATGGAGAAGTAGTCAGGACATTCCCTTCAGAAGATTCACACAGATAATAGAAGGGAGTATGTCGACTGAGCGTTTCAAGATTTCTGCAGTTCTCGAGGTATTCTTCATCAACACACAGTGCCATACACTTTGTAGCAGAATGGTGTGGTTGAGTGGAAGAACAAAACCTCACTGGAGATGGCCAATTGCATGATCTAGTCTAGGTCCATGGCTCCACATTTTGGGTAGAGGTTGTTAATTGTGCCAACTACATTTAGAACCGTATGCCTCACAAGGCAGTGCGAAACATGACTCCTAAGGAGGTGTAAGGAAAGCTAAGGTGCAGAAACAACTCTCCTATTGTCAAAACCTCAAGGAAGAATGCAGAGGTGCTTTAAATTTTTTAATTACAGCCCAATTAAGATACACTTGAAAGAAATAGCAGAAACAGAGAAATTAACATACACAGATGAACACCAGATTTATGTGGGAAAACCCTTACGGGAGAAAAACCCACCACACCAAGAAAAGCCTCTTTGTATTACAGTAATGGATATTACATACAGAGATCAGACTTATCTTTCTAATGTCAAATTTACAACAGCATAATCCTTGGTCAACCTTGTATAGGAAACATTCCATTTACAATACTCTCTGAATTAAATTCATACACTCTGATCACACACCGACCCGTTCACCACACTGTTCATCCACTGATCGTCCAATCAAACATCATCATTGATCTTAGAGTATATCCATGTCATCCCTGGTCTATTGAAATTCCTCACAGGAACGACCACAACAGTCTAACTTCCAATGGTTCTCATTCTGCTTCCTGATTGGTTTAAGTCACACCACGTAGGATAGTCTTTCAATCGATCAAAGCATTCAAACTGTGTTCACATGTCGGTGAGACACTAACCGTGTCTCCCCGATGCCACAATACCCAACTGTAGATATTGACCAGACTCATCACCTTCGGCAAGAGGTTACACCGAGTTCAAAAGTTGTCACTCAGACTTCCCCTTGTTACCAAGACATCATACCGATATCCATTGTAGAAGCATCAGCTAGACCATCGCTATTGCCGAGAGGTCATACCGAATGCAAATACATCTTGTGAAGCTCTATCGACAAGAGTTCTCCTATTTCAAAGAGTCTCAAAGATCTTTTGTGTCATACCAATAGTCAACGAACAAAGCTATCGGCGAGACAAGTCATATTGCTAAGACTTCATACCGATGATAAACACATGTAGCACTATCGGCAAGACTACCGCTTTCGGTGAGACATCATACTGAGCTCATAATAGTGGGTGAGACTACTGCTTTCGCCAAGAGGTCATACCAATGTTCAAAATTCACATCAACACCAGTATTCCCATCGGCGAGACTTACACTATCACCAAGACGTTATATTGAAGCAAACCTTTTCAGCCAAGAGTCTCCCCGATGACTTTGAGTGAATAACTATCGGTGAGAGAACCAACTGTCGGCAAGAGATCTTACCGAGTCTCCATGTCACCCTGATATCTTCTAGTGAATAACTCTTAGTGAGACATCTCTTGTCAGGATGGGTTATACAGAACATTAAAGTCTCTCCCCAATAACTCTAGTCACCATGAGTCTCCCCGACAACCACTAGACACCAACCCATCGGCAAGAGATTTGCTCAGGCGATAAGAGATAGAAATATCACATAGATAACACCAGTCGACAAGACATCAACAAGGTCTTGGCGACCTGAGCAATCCACAAGATTAGACAACTGCTAGTCGGCCAGACAGTAAGAATGTCACATTGACTTTTCTCTTCCAGAGGTTTTAGCCTGTGAGATTGAGGCACACAATTCAAACAATCTCCCACTTGACGAAGATCACATAGGCACCTCCAAAGCACAACAAAACTATTGACATTCATGGGCACTAAGGACCATTGAACTGGCACAACACCTGAACTTGTCTGTGCTCACTGGCTTCATCAATGCATCTGCAACATTCTCTAGAGTATCCACTTTTTTCTAAAAATACCTTTCCATCCTCCACCATATCTCATACAAAATGATACTATACATCTATATGTTTCATCTAGGCATGGAAAGTGGGATTCTTCGCCAAACAGATAGCACTTTGACTGTCACAATAAATTGTTATTTGCCTTGCATCAAAACCAATGTTAGAACACAAACATTTTAATGAGATTGTTTCTTTACAGGCGTGTGTTGCTGCCATGTATTCTGCCTCTATAGTGGACAAAGCAACTATAGCCTACCGCTTACTCATCCAACTCACTGCACCACCATTCATCATGAAAATATATCCACTGGTTGATCTTCTGCTGTCAATGTCTACTGGCCAATCAAAATCCACATAGCCTCGAATGCTGAGAGTCCTATGTGATTCAACCAAGTTCCCATGGTAACACAAAGCATATTCTGAAGTGCCCTTCAAATATCTGAATACTCTTTTCACAACATCCTAATGTGTCCTTCCAGGATTAGCCATAAACCAGGTACTCCCACTGCTTGGGCAATGTCTAGCCTTGTACAGACCATTGCACACATTAGATTTCCAACTGCACTAGCATAAGGTACACTAGTCATATCCTCCATCTCAGTAGGAGATTTTGGACAGTTTTCAACAGATAACTTCGTTCCCTGCAAAACTGGAACAACTAGTTGCTTACAATCATTCATGAAAAATCTCTCTAGAATAGTATTGATATACTTACTCTAACTGAGCCAAAGTTTTCTACTAGTCTTGTCCTTGGTTATTTCCATTCCTAGAATATATCTTGCTGCACCAAGATATTTCATTTCGAACTTTGCAAACAACTGAGACTTAAGATCAAAAATCATTAACTTACTATTGCCTATGAACAACATATCATCAACATAGAGAGCAATAATAAGTATTCGATCACTTTCAGCTTTGTAATAGAAACAATGATCATATTTTGATCTTACAAATCCCAATGACAAAACAAAAGTGTCAAACTTCTAGTACTACATTCTAGGAGACTGCTTTAATCCATACAGAGATTTTTTCAACTTGCAAACCAGTTTTTCTTTACCTTTCTCCACAAAGTGCTTAGGTTGGGACATATAAATTTCTTCTTCAAGATCACCATGAAGAAATGTTGTCTTCACATCCATTTGTTCAATCTCTAAGTCATACACTACTACAAGTGACAAAATAAATCTAATGGACGTCAGCTTAGCTACATGAGAAAAAATTTCCCCATAATCAATTCCCTCTACCTTGGAATAACTCTTCGCAACCAACCTCGCCTTATACTTTTCCACACTGCCATCTAGACCTATTTTCTTTTTAAATACCCATTTGCAGCCCACAACTTTTTTTCCTTTAGGAAAGGGCACCAAACTCCAAGTATCATTCTTTTCTAATGATGCCATTCTTCATTCATGGATTCCAACCAAAAGTTTGAATCAGACATTCTAAATGCCTCTTTTATAATCCTAGGCTCATCAGTGCTAGAAATTAAAGCATAGGCACAAGTAGAATCAATCAAAGAGAACCCATACCTATCAGGTTGCTTTCTTTCATGAGTTGACCTCCTCACTTGCTGAGGCTAAGGTTGTTGTTCTTCTTCATAACTCTCAGAACTACTTGAGCTCTCCTAATTTTCAGGTACATTTTGAATTTTCAATTCCTCTTTATCTGGTGTCAGAGGAATTTCAACTACATCCTTTTTGTTTTCTGATTTTGTCTCTGACTACAAATCCAAGGTAGAAGGCTTCAACTCATGAAAGATAACACTTATGTTGTATAGAACCTTCTCTGTATCAGGATTCCAAAGCTTGTATCCTTTTATGCCAGCACTAGAACCAATAAAAATATATTTGACAGCCTTGTTTTCCAATTTAGATCTTTTCTCATTCAGCACATGTGCATATGCCTCACAGCCAAAGAATCAAATGTGTCATAGAGAGGGCTTCTTGCCAAACCATGCTTCCAAAGCTATTTTCTCAACAAGAGAAAAATTAGGAGAACGGTTTATCAAGTAACATGTAGTAACTGCCTCAACCCAAAACTTCTCCTCCAAGCCAGCACTGCTTAGCATACTTCATGCTCTTTCCATCACTGTCCTATTGAACTTTTCTACAACTACATTTTGTTGTGGAGTGTAAGGTGTAGTTTTATGTCTTTTAATCCCATGATCTTTACAGTACCTCTTGAATTCATCAGAACAAAACTCACTGCCATTATCAGTCCTTAAACATTTTGTTTTTCTTTTAGTCTAATTTTCTACAAGGTTTTTAAATTCCTTAAATCGATTGAACACTTTTGATTTACTTTTCAAAAAATAGACAAATGATCTTCTTGAATAATCGTCAATGAACGATACATAGTACCTTGATTTAGACAAAGAAGGAACATTCACTGGACCAAATACATCAAAATGTATATAATCAGGCAAACCAGAAGATTTGTGAGGACTAGAATAAAATGAAACACGATGTTGTTTACCATATATACAATGTTCACAGAATTCGAATTCAAGGTTACAATCATCAAGCCCTTCAACCAGGTTTTTATTCTTCAAGGTTTTTAAACCTTTCTCACCAATGTGGCCTAGCCTATGATGCCAGAGCATAGTCTTTTCTGCTAGAAGTTTAACTTCCATAGAGTTTACACCATCAGGAACTGTTTCCTCTTTTCCTCCATGAGTAGCTTTCTATGACTTTACAGAGACACTATTACATTGAACAACATGTGCATCCAGCTTATACAAGGTACCAATACGAGCACCCCTTGCTAGCACCATTGAGCCTCTAGTCATCTTGCAGCCATTTCCAAAGAATGTGACTTGCACTCCAATATCATTCACTTACTAACGAAAGTAGATTTTGAGCCAAACCGGTATATGCTTACATCATTGATTCTCTTCAACTGTTCCATCGGGAATTGAATTCGACTCTTCCACGGCCAACTATTTGCAAAGATGAATCACTTTCCAAATACACCTTTCCACCATCATATTTTTGATACTTTATGAACCGCCTCTATGAGATGTCATGTGGAAAGATGCTCCAGAATCAATCACATCATTTGATGCGTAGCCAAGGCTACAATGAAGGCGTCTGCATCACTCTAAGAAGAATCATTGTCAGAATTCTTCTTCTTCTTCTTTTTCTCCTCTTTACAATCCTTTCAAACATGACCAGGTTGCCCACAATTCTAGCACTTCGCCTTGGACTTCTTGCCAGGAGACTTTGATCTCCCTTCTGATTTGGATTTGGACTTCTTGTCCTTCTTCTTTCCTTTTTCTTTCGATCTGCCTCTAACAACAAAAGCCTCCTTCGCCATCTCAGAAGATTTCCTTCTCATCTCTTTTGATAACAAAGAAGCAATAACATCTTCGATCTTAAAACTGGATGTCGTACTCCGAATAGCCATCACTAGGTGATCCCAAGAATCTAGCAAAGAACATAATAACAACATACAATGATCTTCTTCATCAATATTCACACCCACAGATGTTAATTGTGCAATCAACATGTTGAAAGTGCTCAAATGATCAACAACAGATCCTCCCTCCTACATTCTCAAAGTGTATAGCTTCTTCCTCAAGAACAATTTATTCACCAAGGACTTGCCCTGATAAATAGCTACCAGTCTTTTCCACAAGGAAGATGTAGTCTTTTCTTCATGAACATTCAAAAGAATAGAGTTTGCTAAACAGAGCCTTATCAGCCCCTTAGATTTTCTATCTGCAAGGTACCAATCCTCTTGCTTCATGCCTGTAGGATTTTTCTAGATACAACATGCCATAGATCACGATCAACCAACAGATCTTCCATTTTAAGTTTCCACAACTCAAAATTGCTTCCATTGAATTTCTAAATTTCAATCTTTCCTGACGTGCTTGCCATCTTAACCTGTAATTCAAATTACCAAACTTCTACAAGACTCCCACTGAACAGAATTGACACAAAAATCCCAATGTACCCACAAGGATAACACAACTGGCCAGGCTCTAATACCACTTGTAAGGAAAGCTAAGGTGCGGAAATAACTCTTCTAACGTAAAAACCTCAGGGAAGAATGCAGAGGTGCTTTAAATTTTTCAATTACAGCCCAATTAAGATACACTTGAAAGAAATAGCAGAAACAGAGAAATTAACATACACAGATGAACATCAGATTTACATGGGAAAACCCTTACGGGAGAAAAACCCACCACACCAAGAAAATCCTCTTTGTATTACAATAATGGATATTACATACAAAGATCAGACTTATCTTTCTAATGTCAAATTTACAATAGCATAATCCTTGATCAACCTTGTATAGGAAACATTCCAGTTACAATACTCTCTAAATTAAATTCATACACTCTGATCACACACCGACCCATTCACCACACTGTTCATCCACTGATTGTCCAATCGAACATCATCATCGATCTCAAAGTATATCCATGTCGTCCCTGGTCTATTGAACTTCCTCACAAGAACGACCACAATAGTCTAACTTCTAACGGTTCTCATTCTGCTTCCTGATTGGTCGAAGTCACACCATGTAGGATAGTCTTTCAATTGGTCAAAGCATTCAAACTGTGTTCACATGTTGGTGAGACACTAATCATGTCTCCCCAATGCCACAATACCCAACTATTGATATCAGCCAGACTCATCACCTTCGGCAAGAGGTTGCACCAAGTTCAAAAGCTGACGCTCAGACTTCCCCTTGTTGCCAAGACATCATACCAATATCCATTGAAGAAGCATTGGCTAGACCATCGCTATCGGCAATAGGTCATACCGAATGCAAATACATCTCTCGAAGCTCTATCAGCAAGAGTTCTCCTATCGCCAAGAGTCTCAAAGATCTTTTGTGTCATACCGATATTCAACGATCAAAGCTATCGGTGAGACAATTCATATCACTAAGACTTCATACCGACGATAAACACATATAGTGCTATCAACAAGACTACCAATTTCGGTGAGACATCATATCAAGCTCATAATATTCAGTGAGACTACTGCTTTTTCCAAGAGGTCATACCGATGTTCAAAAGTCACATCGACACCAGTATTCCCATCAGTGAGACTTACACTGTCGTTGAGATGTTATACCAAAGCAAACCTTTTCGGCCAAGAGTCTCCCCGATGACTTCAAGTGAATAACTATTGGTGAGAGAACCAACTATTGGCAAGAGATCTTACCGAGTCTCCATGTCACCCCGATGTCTTCTAGTGAATAACTGTCAGTGAGACATCTCTTGTCGGGATGGGTTATACCGAACATTAAAGTCTCTCCCCGATAACTCCAGTCCCCATGAGTCTCCCCGACAACCACTAGACACCAACCCATCGGCAAGAGATTTGCTCAGGCGGTAAGAGATAGAAACATCATAGCGATAACACCAGTCAGCAAGACATCAACAAGGTCTTCGCGACCTGAGCAATCCACAAGATTAGACAACTGCTAGCTGGCCAGACAGTAAGAATGTCACACCGAATTTTCTCTTCTAGAGGTTTTAGCCTATGAGATTGAGGCACACAATTCCAACAGGAGGCTTGGTCTCATGTCAAGCCTAAGGTCTCCTACTTCAGAGTATTTGGAAGTGATGCATGGATATTCATTCCAACAAGGAGGCACAAAGCAATGGAGAAGAAGAGTTAGCGGTTCATCTTAATTGGCTACTGTGAGGATGTGAAGGGATTCAATTGTTTGATCCCATCACTAAATAGGTACATTTTCATCGTGATTTTCATTTTGACGAGTCTTTTGTTTCGAAGGATTCTCCATCACAGGCCTCTACCTCCCTCCCCAGTTCTTCTTCAGAGGATGTTTTGTTTCATGTTGTTGTTGATGCTCCTAATGATGATGGTATTGAACTTGCTGTTGACATAACTCCATCTTCTCCTAAGCCTATGCCCACATAGCCTCTTTGGGCTCACACTGTTCTTAAGGAGTATGGTTCTCCTGTAGGTAATCCCAACACTTCTTGTCGCACTCGCTCCTAGAATTTAGGTATTAGTATTTTGAGTCATGCAATTTCTACTAATCCTCAAAATTTTTTAGATGCTTCAGGTGTTCCAGACTGGGATAGTGCTATGGCCAAGGAATATTCTTCATTGATGAAGAATCATACTTGGTATCTTATTCCTCTTCCTAAAGGAAGAAACTTAGTTTGATGTAAGTGGGTGTATAGTACCAAGTTTGTAGCTGATGGTTCTATTGACAAGTACAAGGCTCATCTTGTGGATGAGGGGTTTTCTTAGGTTGAGGGCATCGACTATTCAAAGACATTTTCTCCTATCGTCAAGATCGATTCCATTCATCTTGTACTTTCTATTGTTGCATCTTAGGGATGGTCAATGTATCAAATGGATGTGAAGAGTGCTTTCTTGCATGGTGATCTTCAGGAGGAGATCTATATGGAGCATTCACCAGGATTTGTGTAGGATCCTTCACTTTTTTGCAGGATTTGGTGTTCATTGTATGGTCTCAAACAAGCCCCTCAAGCTTGGTATGAGAAGATGGATAGTTTTTTGCTTGCTTTTGGATTCACTAGATGTCATTCTAACCCTACAGTTTACATTCAGAGGCATGGGGGAGATTTTCTCATTCTTGTTCTCTATGTGGATGACTTGATTCTTACTAGGAGTTCTCCTAACATGATTGAGGATACTTGGAGAGATTTGATGGAGCGATTTTATATGACAGACCTTGGTCTTTTGCATTTCTTCCTTGGTCTTTAGGTTCATTAGTCTTTTGCAGGTATTTTTACTTTCCAGTAGAAGTATGCTCTTGATCGGCTTCAAATATTTTGGATGGTTGATTGCAAACTAGCCCCCACTTCATTTTAGTCAGGTGTTGTGTTGTCTTCCAGATGTAGTACACCATTAGTGGATGCTACCTTGTATTGACAGTTGTCTGGAAGCCTGTTGTACTTAACACACAGTCATCCTGATATTTCCTTTGCAGTTGGTCTTATCTCTTGTTTCTCTCAAGATCCTCATGAGAGTTACTGGAAGGAAACCAAATGCATTTTACAACACATTTAGAGCACTACATAGTTTGACATTCATTACACATCAGGTGCTACTCAGATTATGGGCTTCACTGACTCAGATTGGGTTGGTGATGTTGATGATCAAAAGTCCACTTATGGCTTTGTCTTTTGCCTTGGTTCTAGTCCAATTGCATGGTCTTGCAAGAAGCAAATTGATATTGCATTAGTATTTACTAAGGCTGAGTACCGAGGTGTTGTTTTAGCTAGTCAGGAGGTTTTGTGGCTTCGATAATTGATGGTTGAGCTTGGATTTCCAACTAATCATCCCACTACTCTTTGGTGTGATAATCAGAGTGCAATACATATTTCTTGCAACCCAGTGGAGCATCAACACATGAAGCATATTGATATCTACATGCACTTCATTCAGCAGCTCATTCAAGAGGGTGTTTTGAGTTTGGATTATTTGCCTATGGAGCAGCAGGTTGCAAAAATCTTCACTAAACCTTTGGCATCTCCTTGCTATCTTTTGCTAAGATTGATGCTTGGGGTGAAGGAAGTTGTCCTTGGGGGGTCTTCATGAGTCCTCCTTCCTTCTTTCTCTCTTTTTCTCTTTTTCTCTCTTTTGGAGAGGGTTTTTTCCCACAGGGTTTTTCTCCTTTTCTCCGGTTGTGAGAGATTTTTGTTTTGCATTGTAGTTGTGCATGGGTACCTAACATGGCCTCATTGTCGAGATCCATTTTTGCATCTCATTCTGCATTTTTAGTTTCCCTAAGTTGCACTTAAGGGGGGGTGTTAGTGTGAATGTTTTTCACCTCTTTAAGTTTACTTAAGCTTAATATTGCATTTGTTTATTCAGATATTTTTTCCTATGCTAGGTGGTTTTCACACCTGTCGCATTTTACATGCCTTTATAAGGCACTTTGTACATTATGTTTTTCACATCTCTTAATACATTCTTTTTCACTCCTGGTGAAATAGCTTCTCCTATTGCTTCTGTCTTTTCCGTGAAGGTTCATTTTGGTGTGTAGTTGCTCCTGGGTGTTCCAATAAGAAATATTATGGATTGGTTCTTGGCTAAAGTGCTTGAAAAAGTTCCTTTAAACAAATTTCATAGTCAAGTGAGCTCTTGACAATAAATTTAAGATGAGAAAATGTTCCCAATTGTAGCTTCTTTAGAGTCTTAGTAGCTTCTAATTCTTGTTGATAGAAGTTCTAGTGGAGTTTGAAGAACCCAACAAATATTTTTTCTCCTTATCAAATATTTTCTTCTTACTTTCGTGGGTACAAGTGCTCCACCTGGCTTGATCATTTTTATTACATTTTTTATTCTCCTAGATCAGATTCTCTTCATGGAGGTCCTTTAACTTATCAAAGAAAATTATTATCCCCTCATCATTGTTCTAAATTGTGCATTTTAACTCGCCTTAATCACCCACTCAAGGTTATAATTTTTCTTTGATATCCTTTTCCAGCACAATAATTTTACCATCCCATTCTTTTTTCCACTTATTCTTGTTGTTCACATTATCTTTGAGGTCATTCAGGTAAGGGAACTTGGCTCTTTTTTATCCTTTTCCAAATCAGGGATGGTTTCCCACCCCTTCATGATTTTGATCTCATCTAACCTTTGAATCTCATTCTATCTCTCCAAATTTTCCTACATGATGGCCAACTTGAAGTTTATACAATTAATCTCAATGTAAAAACATTGGTCATCCTATGTTAAAAATTAACAACTTCCCTAATAGTGCTCAAAGCCTTTGATAATTCCTTCTTGTTGGAAACCTTAGAAACAAGTATGAAAAACTCCATAGGAATATTTGAGGTAGGGCTAAGAATAGGATGGAAAGGAATTCTTATTCCTAGCTCCACCACAATATTTTTCTCTAAAACTCTATTTTTTTCATTCTTATTAATCTCTTCTTTCCCCTCATTCAACTTAACTCCATCACCAATAGTATCTTCACCAATTTCCAACCTTTCAAGATTAACAATTTTCTCTTCTCCCTTCCTTGAAGTGAGGGATTTACCTTTCCCCTTAACATCGGTTATCACTGTAGTATCCTCTTTATCATAAACCCTATTATTCGCTCCACCATATTTGTCATTCCTTGACTTAGGATTTTTAAACCAAGATAAAATAATTTTCCCCTTCCCCTTCTTCATGTGAACCTTAGGAATATCATCACTACACTTCATTTTGTTTTTGACAAGGGAAGTATCCTCTTTATGCTCCATAAAATTTGAGTTTGAAGGAATTCCATGAACAACATGGATGAAGTTCCTAGAATCCTCTCCATCAACCTAGTCCTCACAAGTCTCATCTTCCTAGGAATCAAAGGAGTTATCCAAAATTTACTCAACCCTAAGCTCCTTAACTTTTTAGACTTTGCATTTTCTCCTAGGGTTTCTTTCCTAGGAGTCATAACTTTCATATGATTTATAATCAACATTATGAGGCCTTGATGAATGATCAAACTTTTAGGATTCCTTCTACTCTCATTTATGGAGTGCTCTAAGGAGGTTGAAAGATATAAAGCTAAAGAAACTTGAAACTTATGTCTAAAATGGTTCAACATAGTAAAGTGATACCCACTCAAACCTCTCAAGAGTAATGTACCTCATCAAAAAAATGTCTACCACAAATTAGATGGGTTTAATGGGATTGCATTCATAGCCTAAGTGTAGTTTAATTAGAATGCTTCTTTCATTTTCCTTGAAGTAGACTTGTCGAGCCTCATCCCCTTCTTTGTGATCTTTGAATATTTTTCTACCTTCCATGGAAAAGCTAGTCACTTTGGCAATGATTTCCTTTTTAACATTAGTCCCCAACCCAAATACCATAACCTTTCTACTCTTCCATCCGTGAACAAAAAAATTAGTTCTTATGGGATCATGGCCATGAAATTTTTCAATGAATGGGACAATACCACATTATTTCAACATATCCACACTTGAGGTTTGTAGAGAATCTTGACACAATTAGAGGGTTCAACCCTATTATTATCTCCTCCCATCCTTCTCAAACAACCCTTGTAACTATTAAAAAAGGATCCGATTTTCTAGATATCACTAGAGTCGCAATTGTCATTATCCATAAAGTTTCATCAATAGCTTCTAAAAATACCCACAAAGTGTGTGAACAACATTTCCCTTGTAATTAAACTTCACATGTTGAATCTACCATTAGGAATTTAATCATTAGAAAGCAAGATTTTTTCTTGTGAAGGGACAGTTGTGTACTCTTCACATAGAATGAATTTGTCATAATTCACCCCAAGGATCACAAAGGCGTCAACATATTTGTTTCATTCATGGTACACGTTTGAGAATTCTACCTCATAAAAATCCTCCACCAATTTGGACATGTCTTTTACCAAGGTGTCAATGGTCCAACTAGGATTTTGAAGGACTTTGTGACATTGAATTATATTGAGGGAGTCTCCCTCCTCCTAAACTATTTTAAACCCATTGGAATGAGAAACCTTTATGTAATTGTAGGTAGTTTTTGCTTCATCATAATGGTTAGTTTAAGATCCCAAATGGAGTGCCAAAGAAAATATAAATCTTTCGTTATCATTTCTTACCACTTCTCCACCCCTAACTCACCCAAGGTTACCATTGGTTGCACCATCAAATTTTATCTTTAAACCATCCTACAGGTATAGGCTTCCAATACACCCCCTCTTTGGAGTTAATTTTATTGAAAGGATCAAAGATGTCAAATTGTAAATTCCAACCTTTCACAATTTATAAATCACTAGTAGAAACCCCAACCTTCGAATCCTTGGAAAATTTATCAAAATCTCAAACCTAAAATTCTCATTAATGGAAACAATAATTCTATTAACCACTATGTCTGCTCTATCAAAAACTTCTCTAAAGATGCAGTTATTTCTCTCCTTCTAGAGACCCCAAGAAATATGAGGGAGAAAAAGAGACCACAAAAATTTAAGGATTAAAGGAAGGATAAATCCATTATTCCACAAGCTCTTGAATGGAATAAGGGAAAACCCAACAAAGATTCCAAAGGTTAAGCGACCGAGTCTAAACAATTCATGGAAAAAGAACTTCAAATCATTCTCACAAAGGGCGCATTTGTTGGGGAAGGTGAAGACTCTTTTATAAAGGTTGTCATAAGTGAGGATCTTGTTTTGGGAAAAGATCTAGAAGAAAATGTTAATTTTGGGGATTAGCTCTTGCCATCATAACGTAGCCAAGAAAGGAGGGACAACCCCCAACTTCATAAAAAAAGAAAACTTGAAGAAACATAAGCACCAAGAGGATTATCACACCAAATCAATTCATAATCTCTTGGAGATTGATGAATGTGAAACTGTGAAATCAAGGGTTGTAGCTTAGAGAATCCCAATGAAGAAAGATCAATAGAGGCAACAAACTTCTAAGACCTTTCCTCAATATAATTTGTCACCCTCTCCCCAATAAATTTCACACATAAATCTTTGAAGGGTATAAGCCACTCACAATTTGAGAGGGGGATATCCATAATCCACTTATCAGATCCCAAATATTTATCGAAGCATCACTTCCCATTTTCTATTTCACACCTTTACAAGTAATATTTTTTCTTTCCATGATGTTTTTTCAGATACTAGAGCCAAAGGGGAGGTCTAGGTTGTTTAGAAAATATTTCAAACTCTTGTGATGGGACATGTATTTTCTAATGAAAATCACAGTCCACTCATTGTAATTCATTAGCCTCCAAGCTAATTTGGTCAACATGGCCAGGTTGAATTCTTTAATTTTTCTAATACCTAAGCCCCTGCCTCTTGGATTTGTAAACTTTTTTTCCAAGCCGCTAATGGGATTCTTTGTCTTTCCTTTGAACTAGTCAACAATTTTTTTTTCTAAATCTATTCCAACTTCTCAACAAACTTCCCAAGTATTTTAAATAGGCTCATAACATAGATAGGAAGGTTTTGTAGAGTGGCTTTTATTAGTCGAGTCTTCCCATCTTGGCTCAATAGAACACCTTTGCAACTAGCTAACTTGGATTGAAATATGTCCAACAATTCCAACCAAAAAGTATTGGAAACTGTGTTGACGAAGTGGGATAAACCAAGGTATTTCGAAGAAAACACCCCAACCAAGCAATGAAGGATAAGAGCAATTCTTTGCTAGTGGTGAGAAGTGTTCAAGAAATGGATCAAGCTTTTAAGCAGATTAAATTTTTTACTAGAAGCTTTTCATAATTCTGAAGAATAGATTATAGATCTTGCCTCACTAATTGAAGTTTCACCCATAATGATAGTAATCCTCAACAAATTATAACACATTATATTGTAATAAATTTTTTTATCTAAATTAAAAGTTATTCTTTTATTCAAGTGTTATAATTAGAAGGTCTAATGTGTTGAAATCAATTCCAAATCAATTAGTTTAATTATATATTTAAAATATAAATTATAATAATAAAATATATGCTATCCTCACCAATTAAATTCAAATTAAACTATTTGTTAGCTTGTAAAGTTTTTGTTAGCTTGTAAAGTTTTCTGTTTTTCATGATTTTTTATTTTTTTTAGACTATCGGTGGTGTTGGCGCGACACGCCCTCTGGTACCATGGGGGTGGGGGAGACTAGACCTCGTGACCAACCTGCTGCAACAGGAAAGATTTAGCCAACTGAACTAAGGCCCACCTCTGCCCACGCCTAAGTCCACTCATGATTAAGCATGTATAGCATTTTGCTATTTGAAAAATTAAGGTTTCTTCCTGAGGATGGCTGACAGTTCTTCCAATTTTGTAATTTTTTCTGAGTGTTGTGAATTGCAACACGTTTCAATATTTTGAGTACTCCAGACCCTCACAGAATTAATTGCTTTTGGCAATCCACACCTTAACTCATACCGACAAATTTCTTTTTGCTGAGGAGTCTGCCCGTGTATGAATTATTTTCTTTTCTGCAAAGTCGTCTGAGTATGAAATGATTACACAACATTATGCACAAACGTTCTGCAGAGTATATTTTAGTTTATTATAATAGATTGCCTTCAATATCTCCTTGTCTCTGCTTTGCAAACATTGAGTAAACATTTATTTTCTATAATTAAAAGTAGAGTATTATTTGAAGTTACAGGAGACAGGAAGAACATGAGTGCATAAATACATACTGAAAGCCCCACATTTGCCATTTTAAAAAAAATTTCATACCAACATTTCATAAGAAATGGTCCATATTTACCAACTACTCTGATTGCACGCTTCAAGAATTTTGCATAGAATGATCAGTTTCAGAGAAGCAGGGACCATGCCAAAATAAAATATAATAACCACAATACAGGCGAGATTAGTATGTGAGATGCATTTTGTTCAATTTATTCACATGGCATCGAGAGGTTTATTTTTATTTAATAAAATGGTACTTTTAATTGATGGTTCTGCTACAAACTAGGACAGCAGAAAGTTGAATGAAATAGTTCATAATTAGTTACAGTCTGAAGGATATCAGGAGAGATACAGTAAAAGTAAAGAAAATATGAGGCAAACAGACTAGCAACATATGTCCCATGAAGTTTAGTAATCTAGAAGTCTTCGGCAGGGGTTTGAAGCATCTTCAATCAATGGAAAGGATCTTAGATTTTTAAGTTTATAACAGATGTTATCAAATCATTCTTTTTTTTTTAGACTGCAGGAATCAGTAGATCCATCTCTCTATAAACTGCAGTGCGTCTGGTAAACTTTTTTCACATGATCAGTGATGGTGGTGCGACATGCCCTCCGATACCACGGGGACGGTGGGGAGACTAGACCTTGTGACCTCTTGCCTGCAACATCGAATCACTCTTAGTGTCTCAATCCAAAAGAAATTAATAGTCAAAAGTCTACTTTCTACTTACCAGACTACTTTTGATCAAGAGAACAATCCAAATTGTATGGAATTGGTCCTGAAGAGAGATACATTAAAATTTCCACTTGTCAAATAGGCATAGGCATCTTAGTGCTTCACAATATCTATTTGGGTATCTCTTTTTATTGGTGATATTTTTAGAAAGTTTTGGGGACAAATTATCACAAAATTTTATAAGAAAATGGTCTCTTGGAAAGCAAATTGGTTTTCTATGGCAAGTAGATTGGTTAAAATAGAAGCTATCTTCAATGTTCTTTCCATCTTCTAAATGGATGTCTTTTACTTCTATTGAAAGATCATAAAACAAATGAAACTTATTATAATAAAATTCCTCTGGGGAGGGAATACTAAAGAAATTTCGTCTAGTTGTATGGGATATAGTTTGCAATAACAAAGAAGCAAGAGGACTAAGTATTGGGAATTTCAAAGTAGTTAACATGACCATGTTAGTTAGGTTAATCTAAAGAATTTATGTAAATCGTGATTCTTTCTAGGGAAAAATACTTAGACAAGGATCAACTGAAAAGAACAATCATTTTTGACGATACCCTTTGGGGTTTTAAATTTGAAATAAAATTAAAAAGGGGGAATTTAATGCCTCACTTCCTTAAATGGAATATCTGAAGAGGTTCAAAGATTAATTTCTAGAAGGTGCCTAGCTTGAAAATGATCCTTTAGATTTCAAGGACTTCAAAGATCTACAATGATTTCTTTGCACAATTTTTGGAGAACCATAGAGTTCTATGGAATTGAGAGGAAGAAAATTTGATAGAACAATCAAAATTGAAAGTATTGCTATTGTTCTTCTCAAGTCTTGAAAAGCATAATTTAACTCTCTCCTAATATTAAGAATAATAGCTTCCAAAGGTTAGTACAAACTAAGATGACTTTTTCTCTTCTTTTTAAGAGTGCATTATTAGTTCAACTTATTTTGTTTCTACTAGTGAGGAAGTTAGCACTTCTCTAGCAATGTGGAAAAGGGTGCCAAAAGCTTTTTTCTCTTCTAATTGACTATTCATCATAATTTATATGAGAGGGGCTAGCCTAAATTCTTCAAATACATTATATATAATAATGCAAATGAAACTAACCTACAATTATTTCACCACCACTTTACCTTCAAGCTATTGGAGAAGATAATGGACAAATTTAAAATCTCTTAAATTATGCCTATGTCTATTGAGTCACAGTAGCTAAATGGAAAGTTCCCTGCAAGAAAAGGCTCTTCTTTTCTTATGAAATTTGATCCCTGCCATACTTGTCTAAAGCATTATCACCTGTATTATGATTTTCATGTTTTATCACGTTTTCTTTTGGCATGGTCCTTGCTTCTCTGAAATCTGCCATTCAATGTGAAATTCGTAAAGTATGCCATCATAGTCAGAGGAGTTGATAGAAAAGGATCATTTCTTGAGAAATGAAAATTTAAAAATTTGGAAGTGTGAGGCTTTCACTTTTTATTTTAGTACTCCTGCTATCCTTGTCTCTTACAAATCCAAATAATACTCTGCTTTTAATTATAGAAAATCAATGCTTATTCAGTGTTTGCAAAGCAGAGACAAAGAGGATATTGGAAGCAATCTTTTACAATAAATTAAATTATACTTTGCAGAACGTTTGTAAATACTGCTGTGTAATCATGGTAATCATTTCATACCCAGATCACTTTGCAGAAATCGGATATATACACATATGTATATATCCAGAGGAACTAGGCAGCAAAAAAGAAATTTGTCAGCATGATTTAAATTGTGGGTTGTTAAAAGAAAACTTGTTTAAACCCACAATTAGTGACTCTGAGTTGCAGGATGTTATTTAAGGAGACATACTTTTATTGTAAAGCAATGAAATCTCTGTGTAAACATGTTGAACATGTTGAGCACTATTAACAACATTCAAAAACAAAATCTTTGTTGGGAAGACATCGTCGGGAAGAGAACTTAAATTTTTAAATAGCCAAATGCCATGCATTTTCATGAGCGAACCACAGTGATAAAACAGAAAACTTTATACTTTATAGACAAGTTGTAGCTTCTGGTCATCAGACTAACTTTAAACAGCAGAATGTAGTCACTATGCTGTGTATTCTATCAAGTTGATTGTTTATTTATTAGGGCTAGAAGTTCATACGGCCGAGTATATTCTCACCAATTGTCCAATTTATGAGTAGATCTCACAAACAGTTGTTTAAATTGAAATTATTTTTTCAAAATTTTAAGGTGAATCTAATACTCATGGTTTTGATATTTGTGTCTATAAGTTTATAATATTATTTATATGTCTTTAGTGTTAAATTAAAGAGGGGTAAAAAATTTATTAAAACAAGAAGAAGTACAACACAAGGTTTTACACAGCCCTGTCAAATTCAGCTAAGTTGTTCAGCTCATGAGAAAAATCCAGGGGTAATTGACCCCTATCCACAATGCTCCAATTTTGCATATGATCAGAGGCCCACTTGGCCAAACAATCCGCAACAGCATTCCATTCTCTAGGAATATGATTGAAATTAACAAACTCCAAAGAAGCACAAATAGTAAGAATCTACTTAACAACCGAAGTTAATTGCCAGCTAACATCCTCTAAATCCCACCCATTCAATAGATTCATCACTACCTGGGAGTTAGACTCACATATGATCCTTCTCCACCCAAGTTGACAGCCATGCATCACAACATATAAAATGGCAAGAGCTTCCATTAAGTTGTTAGTATGAAAACCCTTGTAAATAGAAAAGATAAACTGAACAGTCCCAAAACTATCCCACCCAACTCCACCAATGCCAACATGACTAGGGTTTTGTTGATGGTGTTTTTATGCACTTCTCAACACAGGCAATGTGTAGGTGCACTACCTCTCTTGAAAGACAATCTCCCACAATCAGATTGCAGAACACTATCCCAAGGTCTCTTGGATGTCAGGTCATGACAGTGCTCGGATACCTCAATAGTTTGATGTGATTTGCTGGAATCACAAGGCGGTCTTACAGAAAATACAAAGTGTGAACATAAAGCTTGAAGTTGGATCTTGAAATGGAGTTCTTAGGATAAAGGCAATTATGGGTTAGCTGTAGGTTCAAACAGCAATCTTGGACTCCGTCTAGTTGTTAGATTTGGTTTTACAATGTGCAATGAACCTTGGTATAGGTCAGTTACTAAAAAAAGGAAAAGAGGGCGAAGGAAGAGAAAAGTTCCTAAGTTTGAAGCTTGCTATGAATAGTGACAATGGAGTTCCTGCAATGGACAATTCCTCAAAACAATGTCCCACTTAACCAGGGATTTCACAGTATCATGGAAATTGTGCTATCTTTTAAGGGCTGCAGATGTTTCATCCTTCATCCACCACATACATGCATGAATCAAAGATAAAGATTTAAGGCAGCTTTACAATCAAGTCCAGACTAACTTTGTACAGCTATCTACCTTCAGCAAACAACAAAAAATATGGACTAAGGGATCATCAACAAGGCAAGAATTTTCACAATCACCCAACAGCATTCCTAAGATTTATCCAAATAAAGTAAACAGCTAACTAAACAGCCATGAGATCTAAGCTAAACATGTGAAATTAGAGAATGAATCAAGTAACATGAGACAAATCAAGAAAATACACCAAGTCAATAATATTTCTTATAAATTTCTGCAGCATGTCTTTACAACAACTCAACTCTCACTTTTGCAAATGAGGGAGTGCTCTATTTATAGTTTCCAAAAAGTTAAATGAATGGCCAAGATTCATTACAAAATAGGGTTTCACCTACCCCCAAATAGATTTACAATTTAAAAACATTTTTTGTCTCTTCCCTATTTCATCATCTAGTGGATGGCACTATTGCTCTTTCGTCCTGTAGCTAATTGTTGTTTACTTGGCTGTAGCTACTCCTCAGAGAGATCTTCCTCTTTGGTCAGGCTGTCCTCTTGCTCCTCGGAAGTTGCGTGTTCTATGTACTTGAGGATCTTGCATCTTAACGCCTGGTAGCTCCATTCCTTAGCGTTCTCTTCCAGCCGCTTCCAGTCCTCGTCATACTTCGAGCCTTGGTCTCTTAATAGCTCTGATCGGTCGAAGGCGCGGGTAGCAAAACTCAGGAACTATGTTGTGATTTCTTCGGCTGTCCTGTCCTTCATCTTTTCCTCAAAGTATGGCTTGATCTTTTCGACATCCATTTGCACTGTGGGCATATCATAGCCCGTCATCAGCTTGAGATACTCGGCGCATTTTACCCAGATTTCTTTGATCCACTCAATATCTGGATCCACTCTGCTTAGGATTTTCTCTAACCTCTCCTTTCGGTTGACGAGGTCTCTGCGCCACAATCCACTAGCCAATGATCCTCCGTCTTCAGCTCTAGCTTCTCCTCCCACGTGTTCTCAAGCATCTGAAGGATGGCTTCAATTCTCGGGAGGGTGGAGTCGTATGTTGCAGGGAAATTAGTGCAGAGTCTCCTTGTGCTCTTTAGGGACTGGATCAGGTCCAAGAACTTGTTGGCTGTTCGCACAGCCCTGCTGATTCCCATGTTTCCGATGGATGAGACTTGTCGGAACCAATCCTTGGTGGTTTTCTCCAAGTTCTTCCTTCTCTCCAGTTTATCTATTTGTTCTTTGGAGAGCAACTGCAGTGTGGCTGTCGATGTAGTGGGCAGGTCGTCCACTGAGGACCATTGCTATATGTAGTCGATTAGGGCAGCAATCTGCACTTTAAGCTCATCCTTGGAGACCTTGTCCTGCTTTATTAGGTGCACCACCGTGGCCACCAACTCCTCCAGGTGTTCAACTTTTTGTTCCCTAGTTGTTGTCCCCAAGTCAATGGTGGAGATATTATAGCTCACCCCTGTCTGGCCAACTGTAGGCATTGCAATTTGTGCTGCTCGGGAGCCGAAAGCATCCATGGTTACCCTGGATCGGCCCTTGGGCTTCTTCTCTTTTTTTGTCGTGCTCAGGGATCGAGCCAAGATGGCCTCCAATCTCGCTCTTGGGTCCTTCAACACAGGAGCAGCCTTCTCTAGTTGCTTCTCCAACCAATCGGGCATAGCAGATTTATCTCTGGGTGCATCATGGCTGCCCTCACCTTTCTCAGTTAGAAGCAAGACTTATGCCTCCTTTTCCTTTTGGGGCTCCTCTTTCTCTTTAGTAGCGTCCTCCTCTTCGTCGGAGTCACGATAAAACACGAGGTGTTTGACGGGCAGCTTGGTGGACAATTGCCAGGTGGGATTGTCTTCTTTCGCGGCCCCTTCTTCTTTCTTCTCTTCAGTAGCCTCGGCCTCGGGGCTCTTTATAGCATGGGTCTCGGCCTCAGATAAATCCTTTCGTGGCTGCTCCTCTGGTGGCTGCCCCTCTTCACCATGTGGTGACCTCTCCGCCTCCTCCCTAACGTCCTTTGGCTGCTGCGCCAACTCCTCCTCAAGGTCCTCATCAAATGTTTGGATAATTTCCTTGGCACCCGAGCCATCCTCTTCATCCCCGCTCTCAGAAGAGTCTGTCTCCTCCTCCTCATAGACCACCCTGTTGATGGTTCGGTGCTTGTACTTGGGGTGCTCGTAATATTCATTGGCCTCTTCTTCAATAGGCTTCGAGGCCTCCTGCTCTTGCTCCTCCAACTCTTTCGAAATCTGCATTGTGGCTTCCATGGCTGGCGGCCCCATTGGCGGTTGTGAAGGCTGAGCTGTTGCGAGGGCTTAGGCGAGGGCTGCTTGGAGTGCGGGGTCCATTAGGATCTGTGAGAGCTTAGGGGGAAGACTTTGCATATGCCGCGTAAGAGCCTCAAGTATAGTGGCAAGAGGAACAGGTGATGCTATTGTTGCCAGAGGGAGGGATGTAATTGGAGACATGGTGGCAGAGGAAGGAGGAGTGGTCATGCCAAAAGAGGAATCAATGATGACCACTGACCCCGCCGGGGGCGAAGGGGCGAGATGGACAAAGATGTCCACCGCCGGTGGAGATGAGGCGACCGTGGTCAGGGAGACGGGCGATGCACCAGGAGGGGCAGGGAGAAGCAAGGTAGGCTACACTTCTATTATAGCCACTGTCTGCTTGAGCCTTTTGGGAGATGAGCCTCCTGTTTCTTTCTTTGTTTGCTCCTTGGGATCTTCAGAGTGCGCTGTTTCCGTTCCTTTCCTTTTCTAGGATCTGGTGACGGGGGAGACTTGGAGGTCTCACCAGTTGATGTGGTGGCAGCAACGTCCTCCGTGGTACTTGGCTCGCTCTTGAGCCCTTCATATGTCAGGACTACTCCTTGCCGCTTTAGGTGCGCCACCTGCCAATCGACCCACTCCTTAGTACGAGTTATGATTGGCTGGGTGATGGTGTCCAGGTCATCGACCTCTTGCTCATCCCAATCAATGGAGGGGATTGCCAAGTTGGCAACCACAGGGTACCTCGGGTGCATAAGGGTGGACTCATCCTCCTCCACCTGATCTGGCACCGGGAACAGTTGTACCCTTTTCAAGAATTGCATTGTCATGCACATGTAGTGCCTCATGCGTACCTCCTTGTCATCCTTGTAGTCAGCCCAGAAGTCTTCAATGTGGTATTGGTGGGCATATGCTGGCCCTAGTGCCTTCCTCACATGGCCATGTGGATCCATCCGTGGTCGCGCAGTGTACTAGTCAAAATGATATTC
>VDFB02090743.1:0-47224 GCA_007258455.2 Sequoia sempervirens
GGGGATTTATGTCTAGTGAGGTACTAGGAGAAAATGACATGGCTCAAGTGAATAAAATTTGGTGAAGTTTCCCAAGGCAACCAAATTTCATTAAGAGCCTTTAAAGAAAAAATGATGGCTTTAGGGTTTAGGGTTTAGACTTTAGAGTTTAGGGTTTAGGGTAATAGGATAGCTTAAGGGGATCTACATGTAGTAATATCCTAGGACAAAATTACATGGCATAAGGGAATTAAATTTGGTGGAGTTGCCTAAGGCAACCAAATTTCATTAAGAGCCTAAGAAAAAATGATGGCTTTAGGGTTTAGGGTTTAGAGTTTAGAGTTTAGGGTTTAGGGTTTAGGGTAATAGGATAACTTAAGGGGATATATGTAGTAAGATCCTAGGACAAAATTACATGGCATAAGGGAATGAAATTTGGTGGATTTTCCTAAGACAACCAAATTTCACTTTAAGGTCAAGTAGGAAAAAATGAATGGTTTAGTGCTTAGGGTTTAGATTTTAGAGTTCAGGGTTTAGGGTTTACGGAACTTAGGGTGAAGTTTTGGTTCCCCTTGGAATATAATGAACTTGAAAGTTAGTGAAGAACATTTTCTTGTGGAATAGTTGATTGAGATCTACTATTGTTTCAAAGCCCACGACCAACCTAGATCATGAAATCTCATTCATATTATAATCTTACTGCGATCTTGTGTGTAGAATTTGGTTTGCCTTTGCTTTGATCCTAAATTTTAAGAACTTCTTTCATCCCCTTAAGAAATTTCATATTGGGACCCCTTAAGAAATTGAATTACGATTTAGGGTGACAGGGTGGCTTAAGGGGATCTACGTCTAGTGAGGTCCTAGGAGAAAATGACATGGCTCAAGTGAATAAAATTTGGTGAAGTTTCCCAAGGCAACAAAATTTCATTAAGAGCCTTTAAAGAAAAAATGATGGCTTTAGGGTTTAGGGTTTAGACTTTAGAGTTTAAGGTTTAGGGTAATAGGATAGCTTAAGGGGATCTACATGTAGTAAGATCCTAGGACAAAAGTACATGGCATAAGGGAATGAAATTTGGTGGAGTTGCCTAAGGAAACCAAATTTCATTAAGAGCCTAAGAAAAAATGATGGCTTTAGGGTTTAGGGTTTTAGAGTTTAGAGTTTAGAGGTTTAGGAGACACAGGATAACTTAAGAGGGATATATGAGTAAGATCCCTGGGACAAGAATTACATGGCATAAAGGGAATGAAGCTGATGCAGGTTTCTAAAGGCAACAAATATCATTAAGAGCACAAGAAAAAAATGATGAAACTTTATATTTAGATTTTAGAGTTTAGGGTTTGGGGTAATAAGATAACTTAAGGGGATATATGTAGTAAGATCCTATGACAAAATTACATGGCATAAGGGAATGAAATTTGGTGGATTTTCCTAAGACAACCAAATTTCACTTTAAGGTTAAGATGGGACAAAATGAATGGTTTAAGTGTTTTGGGTTTAGATTTTTAGAGTTGAGTTTAGGGTTTACAAAACTTAGGGAGGTACATGGAATATAATGAACTTTTACAAGTTAGTAGAGAAAGGTTTTCTTGTGGAATAGTTGATTGAGATCTACTCTTTATTCCGGCCACGACCAACCCTAGATCATAGAATATACATTCATATTATAATCTTACGATCATTTAAATTTGGTTTGCCTTGGGCGCTTCACTTAGAATTGCAGAACTCTTTACAGTCCCAAGAAATTTCGCTCTATTGGGACCCTTAAAAATTGATTCTGATTTAGGGTTGTCTGGGATAGTTAAGGGGATCCTAGATGTCCTAGTGAGGTCCAAATTTAGTCATACTATAGCCTCATTGGTTTCCATCTAGCTCTATGTCAAAGGAGTGTTTACCCTCACAATAAAAGTATCACTTTAAAATGAATCAATCTATACATATCCTTAAAATAACATAAATCTATCAAAGATGTTTTAATTTTAGGTATGTCCAATGAAAGAAACTTTACCCATAGCACTTCCTGGCTCATCTCTTGTGGATCTCAATAGAATAAAGTTTTCTTCCAATGATTTAGATCCCTAATTCTCATGTTTATGTGTCATAGAGAGTGATCATCCACTTCATAAACTTGTAGAAACCAAAAGGTTTATATTATGTGTTCAAATAAGTGAAAACATTACAAAAATCTCTACTAAATGATGACAACAAAGGGGTTTTTAAGGCAACCAAATTTCATTTTAGGGTCCTAAGACAAAATTCAAATGCTTTAGTGTTGAGGGTTTAGATTTTACAGTTCAGGGTCTAGGGTTTAGCAAACTTAGGGTGAAGTTTGGGTGGCCCTTGGAATAATTTAGACTTGCAAGTTAGTGCCAATTGGAATTGATTGTACGTGCTTAGATTTATGAATTTGCTAACTAAATTTGCAAACAAACATCAAGATAAACTTTATGAATTTTAACTATTCTTTAACATATTGTTTTCTAATCTAATTATAATTTAACATTGAAACTAAAGTTTAACATATAGATTTTCTCCATACAATGCAAATAAAATTTAAAACATTTAAGCAATGCAAATATAAAATTTTTGAGCTTCAAGGGAAATTACCTAGTTTTCAAAATCCAAAATACGGTTTTGTTGATTTCAATTTAGGGTTTTAACCAAAAAAAATTGTTCCAATTCAATTTAGGTTTCAATTTCTAAGCAATTAGGGTTTTTAATGCAATTTTTTCATTTCAGTTCAAACTAGGGTTTTCAAATTCATTTTTTTTCGTTTGATTTGAATTCAGGGTTTCAAAAGGCTTGATTAGGGTTTCTAAATGTAATTTTTTTATTTCATTTCAATTTCTAGGGTTTTGAAATGCAATCTTTTTTGTTTTGATTCAATTAGGGTTTTCAAATTCAATTTTTTTTGGTTTAATCCAGTGAATTTTAGGTTTTGAAAGTTAGAATTTTGTTTGTAAAACACAATTCAAAGTTCATTTTTTTTATTTCTATTAAAAATCTTAGTTTCATTGCATTTTTTCGTCTATTTTTACAATTACTCATTTCTACTATAACAAGAAAAAACATGCCAAATTCACTTATTTTCTTCACAATTTCAATAAAAAATAGAAAAATGCAAAAAAACGGGGCGTGGCGGGTACCTGTAGTTGTTTGTGGGGGTCGATGTCACCTATACTCGGGATCTCGTCCACTGTGTAATGAACTCTATTTGTTTTTAAAAAAATAAATAGCAATATAAAACGGGATCCCGATTTCTACAAATCGGGATCCTGTTTCGTAGTAATCGAGATCCTGTTCCTTCTCCATCGGTTCAGGATCCTATGGGAAATGGGATACCGTTTCGTGTTCAAGCTCGGGATCCCGAAGCTAAACGAGAATCTCGTTTATTAAAATTGAGATCCCGTTTATTAAAATCGGGATCCCGTTTTATCAAAGTCGATTTCAATTTTTTGGCTAAGGCAAAAACTTCCACATTTTGTGGACTCAACTTTCTGCACTTAACCTCACATCTTTGCACTAGTTTATCCACAACGCCTACCCACATGAAAAGTCAAGCTTTGCAAAATCCAACGACAGAGGTAAGTATTCCACTTGCCGATGAAGTTATGACTATATCTACTCTTTTTGGTCATACTCCAATGCATGATCCATTACATTGCAATGAAATTGCAAGCGAGAGATTCAATGAGAAAATATATCATTTTGATGTTTTGTTTGAAAAGGAACATGGAATGGATATAAAGTCAGAGCATAATGGAAATATCAGGTTAGAATCTAGTTTCATTGGAAATGTTAATACTAACGATGGTATTGAAAGAGATGAAATATCAACACAAGACTGTTGTCATGAGAAATTAGCAATACCTTCCAATGCTTTGAACAACTCTTCTGATCATGAGGAGAATCAATGTGATGAGGGATGGACAAAGGATGGTGAAAGATGTTGGCTAGATATCCCACATATGCAAAATTGAATAAGGAAGAAATTGGAAGAATTAGGAGATCTGAAACTATCAGAACTTGTTAAACCAACTGGATGTGGGATACATCGAACAAATCAACATTCCCAGATGGATTGCCATGTTTTCTTGGGTAGGATGGAGTTATATTTCAAACTATTGATCACTATTGAAGGAATACTTATGAAAGATCCCTGGAGTACGTATCCCCTCAATGAGGAAGTTGAAACAACTAGCATACATAAAAATGATAAAGACTCCAGTCGAAATGATGAGAGTAACTGTGAGAACATGTTGAGCTCTTCCCCGTCATCTGATGAACTTGATCCTTGCAGCAAGATGGATTCAACAACTAATGAAGCTTCTCTACCTTGTGGAGATTCGCTCGATGTGGAAAATGAGTTTATCGATGCATTCATAGATTATTTCATGATGATGAATAAGGGAGAAACACCCTTTGATGAGTTAACACAAGAAAACGACTCTACTAATTTAAATAATGAACACATAGAAATTGAGAACAACATGACTACGAATGAGTTTGCAAAGAGATCTCATGGTGAAGGACACAAAGTTGAGTGTCAAATCGATTCTTCAAGGGAGAAAGATCAAATGGATGTTCAAGTTATTCAAGGGCTGCTTGATAATCATTCAGATCAGACTTACCCTTGTCAGGAAAATAAATTGAATCCTAATGCTAATCAAGATACTAACATTGATAAAATTAGTGGTTGGTTGTAGCAAGGAGTGAACAAATGGCGACTCTGAAGAATATCAAAAGAATTTCAAGAAAGTGACCAAGAGGTTGTCTCGGAAGTTGAATCCCTTCAACATGATGAAGAGAATGAAATGAGGGAGTATTTTCTTGGTTTTGATTTTGTTTATTCAAATGTGATGTTCAAAGAAAGTCCTTGCTTACCATGCACTAGTGAATTTGATATTAACAGTGATGAGCTTGACACTGACTTGCACATTCTAGTTGACAATAGGCAGAAACATGAATTGAAGAAATATTTTCCTGAATTTTATTTTGTTTATTCAAATGAGTTGTTTGAAGGAAATACTTGTTCACCTTGTATTAGTATTTTTGACATAAATGGTGATGAGCTAGATGTTGATTTTCAAACTCTTTTGGGTGACATGTTTGAAGAGAGTGCTAACAACGATGCTTCAACTCAGGAGGAGGTAGGTTTGCGAAACTTGCAAGCTGACAACATGGGTGATTTATTGCTTAGTCCTCCTGAGGAGACCTAGATAATTTGTGACTCTGTGCCCAAGATAAAAGCAACAATGTTGGCACATGACTGTTCTAGTTGCATAACGAACCTCGTTGTAGGTGATCCATGTATGATTCATCATTTTGGTTCCCCTTCTGAGGTAAGTGGTTATGATTTCTTGCTGTCTGGAAAGATTGCCAGGTCAGGTAAGGAAAATTTTGAACAAAATGTTTTAAAGGCTGAGGAAGCTAATCATTTAAGTGATGTTGTATGTACTTTAGGAAACATGATTGAGATTGATAATCTTAGTGAAATCAAGCATATTGGTTTGTTGTTTGAAACTAATAATGATAGGAATATGCATGTAAATTTTAAATTTGGTTGTGACCTCTTGAATAATAATGATGGCACATTGCTAATGGATGTCTTTTATGTTGACATGCATGTACCAGAGCGAAGTGAAGTGGTATTCCATGAGCTAAGACCTCGTGAAGAGGATATCATACAACATGAGCATGCCACAACAACTGAAGATCATCTAAATCAGGTGGTGTCTTTCTATTATCCTCTGCGTTTTAATGATTTTTAGTTTGATTATGACGTTGGGGAGAATAAAATGTGTTTGTGGGTAAATCATGACAAGGCTGAGAACCCACAACTGTTAATATTTCAAACTTTATACCCTCAAAATGAATTTAATGCACATAAACTTTATATTTCTGAGTATAAAGACAAATTTGCTAGGTTTACAATTGTACCTAGTAAGTTAACGCTGCTGCACATAATGAAAAATCAGTCAAGTCAATGTACAAATTTTTACAATTTTATGTTTGTAGAGCTCAGTTTTAGAGTTAGTTTAGGATTAGGAATGGTTAGTGTTAGTTTTTGGTTTAGTTAGTTTTCTTTTTATTTTGGTTTTTGTTGTTTTGTTTTGGTTTTTTTCCTTTGTTCTCTAGTGTTTTCTTTTTTTTTCCTGTGTTCCTGTTTTTTTTGTTTGTTTTGGGTTTGTCTCTTTCTCTTTTGTTTTTGGTCTTTTGTTGTTTGTTTGTTTTTTTTGTTCTCGTTTTCTATTTTGTTTTGTTGTTTCATCATGTATGTCCTCTCTTTTTTGTTGTTCCTCTATTTTCTTATTTGTTTCTTTTCTTTCTTCTGGGGGGTTCCTCTTGTTGATAGTAGAAGTTGAGTTGTTGTATGCAAGTTATGATGAAAGGTGAATCTGTTTAGAGTCTGTTGTTGGTATTTTCAAACACTTGATCAAATAGTTACTTTAAAAACTTTGATTTACCTTCATCCATTTCAAACCGGGGAATGTTAGCATGGATTAACACTTGGTACATTATGCAGTTTTGGGGAGTTTTTGAAAGTATATCACGATCTACACACCTTAAGAAATCCATCAATTAGTTTGCATCGGGTGGGGTAGTAGCTCTATTCCAAGTGAAAAATCTAAAGGGTTACATTTCTTTCACGATGTCCACCATGGTTCTCAACCCGCTACTTAGGCTTCACTGCTTAAGGATTGAGAGAAATGAGAGATTATACTTCAAAAGAATCAACATCTGAGAAAAGAGAAAAGAAAGAAAGTCTGAAAATGAAATCAATCAGCAAGGGTGATTTAAATATCTCTACCAGGGCTATATACGCCTAGCTGGAAGTAGAGTGATGCTTAGAGAGAACCAGAGGTATCTCTGTCGGGGCTATAGACGCATGTCTGGTAGCAGAGCTATGCCCAGGATATCATTGCATGTTAGAAAGGTAACTCACAACTATGTAGCTTGGGCAGAGTCTGCTCCACTTTGATCACAACAACGCTTATGGAGGGGAATGAATCATTTGCACACAGAGACATATTTTAGTTTCATCTTAGACCTATGTTGTGTCCTAGTTTGATTGTGTTTGCACTTCTTAGATTGCCTTGAATGGACGTAAACCAGAGATTTTGGGTATTTGGAGGATTACGAATTTTAAAATGCTTAGAGCATTTTCCCAGCCGAGTCGCCATTTGTTATGCCTTGCATACATGCCCCAACTTTTGCTTGGAAAAGTTGGGGACCCCCCTTTTCTTTTTCTTTGTCTCTGGCGGATCTGGGATTTCGGAACCGGAACCGGAACAAAAACTTTTCCAAGGTTCTTGTTCCTGGTTTTGTCCTAATCCCAGTTCCCTACTTCGTTCGGGTGTCGTCTCATCTTGTCTCGTCTTGTCCCCCATCTTGTTCCCTGGCCCGTTTTTGCTTTGTCTCATTTGTTGTCTTTTCATTGTCATGTCGTTTTTTCATTTTCGTTTTCATTGTTGCTTTGTTCCTATTTTGCGTCATATGTCTTGTTTTTGAAAACTTTGGAAAATACAAAAAAATAGAAAAACTTTTCAAAATACAAAAAAAAAAAAGATTGAAACATTTAAAAAAACACAAAAAATAAAAATAAAAATTGTAAAATATAAAACTTTAAATGTTTACAAAAAATTATTTTTATTTTTTTGATTGCACAGGAGGTATCTCCAACCAAGGCCCGGCGATTCCCACCAAACCTTGCCTCGGGCTTACTTTTTGTGCCGAGTTTTGGGGTGTTGATGGGGCGAGCCAAGGCGAAACTAATCCCCCTGGGGAGAAGCCCCGAGCCCGCAACAGGACTCCTCCAGGTAAACCCGGCCAGCGTGAGTCGAACCTTGGACCTACATGGGATGAACCCAAAGCCTTAGCCCAACCATACCGACCGTTCGGGCTGCGGGGCGAACCCCGTTTAAAATTTATTATTATTATTATTATTTTGAAATTTAAATAATATAAATCTTTTATGTTTTTAAAAGATTTATAAAGTGTAAATGTAAAAATAATAATAAAAATAATAATGGGATTTAAATATTTAAAGAGTTTTAAATAAACAAACTAGAAATAAATTTATTTTAAAATTTAAATAATATAATTCTTTATGTTTTTAAAAAAGGGATTTATATTATTTAAATTTTAAAATAAAATAAAATAAATAAGTAAATCTTTTTTTAAAAAAATATTTTAAAAGATTTGAAATATTGAATAAAATTAAATTAAATAAGAAATCTCTAAAAGCTTCGTAAAAGGGTAAAAAGGAGTTTTGGGTTTTTACCTAGACACGATTCCCATTCCCGAAAAACAAAGTGGCTAAGTAAAAAAAAATCTTAAAATAATACCTTCGGGATTTTTAATTCCCAACTCGCAGTAGGCAAGTGAAGTGGGCCCACGATAAGTGTAATTTGGACGGGAAGTAAAATGGATAGGCTCAGACTTGGGTTGCGGGAGGAGAGTGAACCTAAAACAAAAAAAAATGAAATGTTCAAAGTCCGTCATGATTCCGCCTCCGCTCGAATGCAATTTCGATCCCGCAGCTTAAGTGGACTCGGAACCGAAAAAGAACGTGACACTTTGTTTTCCGACCCCATTCAGTACTAGTTCCGACTCCACCTGGTGCTTGTTCTCGCCTCACTTCCGAAATGACTTGGTTCCCATTCTGCCTTGGAAATAACTCTACTTCCACTAGGTGCCAGTTCCCACCCTGATCCCGCACGACATAAAAGGAGAGAACAGGGACATTGTGAATGAACTGTTGACATAATCCTCAAAGAAATGAAGTCATGGGAATTAATGATGGCAAAAATTGCATAGATCGAATGTGTTGAAACAACTTTAGGAACTTTCAAAGCAAATGTATTGGCAGATGTAAGGATCATTCCCACCAACCTCTGCCAACGTCCTCCTTGCTCACCAAAGAGATTTGTTTCGAAGAGAATACAATGAGGGTAGGTGTAGAGCCAAGTTTCTTTCCACCGCGCCATAGGGAAATGGCATATGAACTATTTAACAAAATGCCTCGAAGAGATGTGCCATGGAATGCATAGATCGCAGGAAGTGCTTAAAATGTATTTGTTGAATTGGCTAGTGTAAAGGCCAGAGCTCGTGACTGTTGCCAATGTCTTCCAACCCACGCCAATATGAAAGCTTTGGAACGATTTACAAGCCATGAAGGTGTTGCGCAGCTCCAGGACGCCATGAGGAAGCACGTGAACTATTCAACAGAATGCCTCTAGGGAAACGTATGCCCGAGAAGATGTGTATACAGAAATATATGAAAGAGTGTAGAAGGCATGCTCACTGTTTGACAAAATGTTTCAAAGAGATGTCATCTCGAGGAAGCAATTCATAGAATCTGCAAGCTACCCCATGCAAAATATAGGCTCTGGAATATGGTTTAGGGGTTCATTGAGCTATAAAGAACAGAGCAATTTTTCTCCCAAAGGTTGAAGTTGCAATTGTCGTGGTAGAATGTTTGCAAAATGTGGAAGCATCGAAACAAGAGAAATACACGCTATGAAAATGGTTCAGATCAACTGGGCTGATGAATTAATGATCAAGCGCTCTTCAGGGGTACATGCCAAGAATGAGGAGATTTGAAGTTTAATGTAAATGCCCTGGTAATCACAAATGCAAAGAGGTCAAAGAAAAGCCAAGTGTGTTAACTATTTTACAGAATGCCTCGATGGTCATCTCATGAAATGCGATGAGGGCAAGATTTGCAAAAAATAAATTTGTTTTGCTTTAGAAGCTTTTAAATAAATGCATTAGAAAATTGAAAGCCGAATTCCACAACGTTATCAACATCCTCCCTGTTGCACCAAAGCAGGAGTTTTAAATCAAGATTTGCATAGAACAGATCTGTTGAAGAGTTTTTTTTGTTTTAGGAAACTCTCAAAAAGAAGAACATAAAAGAAAGCGTAGGCTACTTTTGAACAAAATGCCTCAAAAAACGTGATCCTGCTAGTGCAATGGAAACAGAGGGCAAAGCACAATGAATTGTTTGACAGAATGTCTCAATGAGATGTCGTTCCATGGTGTGGATGATTGCAGAACACGCCAAGGTGGATTTGAAAAGACTTGGGAAACTCCAACACATGACAAGCATGGAAAATGCGAATGCACTGAGAAGGCATCAAACTGTTTGACAAAATGTAAAATGCAAAGTGACTGTACATGGTTGGGTGTGCATGCATGCAAAACGATGGAATAGAGAAAGAGGGTATGCAAATTGTTCATCATAATGTCTAAGGAAATATCGTCTGATGGATAAAATGTTGAAGAAAATGTGCACTTTGGATTTGAGTGTATTGGTGGATAGTAATTCTATTTCATTTGTTTGCCTCAAAGCACATCCTCCCTATTCATGTATCATGTGGAAACTAAAAGAGAAAATGTAAGAATGAGTTAGAAACGGTTAATTGGATTATAGTTCACACAAAGCCTTGGATCTAAGTGTCACAAGCCTATTGAGAATGAATGGTGGTTGCAGTTTGGCAAGTTGCATTATGATCAGGCTTTCTTTTGACTATGTGGCAGTGCAACTTGTTATGAGCATACATGGATAACCATTGAAGGGAAATTGTGATTAGGGAAAGATGAAGAAATATTTAGGAAATAAATGATACACATACATTTATTGGATTGTAATGAGATAGAGAGGTTATCAAAAAGGCCCCTGTTACAATTAAATATTTGGTCTCTTCATATAGTAGAGAAAGCCTCGATGAGAAGATAATGAACAAGATGTGTTGCATGAGTTATATTGCATCTTTGTGGGAGCAAGTTATACTGGATTCAGGAAGTCAATGGCCCCAAGCAATTAGTTCAGAATTATGTTATTTTATTCAAAATAACATTAAATTAAAAAAGGGGGGGGACTCTATTGTCATTTTAATTATGGGCATTGAAAGTTTGTTTTATTATAAATTTGAAATGTTATTAATTGATTAATTTTATGAATTAATTAATACATGTTTGTATTGCAGATAAAGGGTATTGGATCAAGGTGGATGCTTTACAAACTGACATACAAAGGGAGGATATTTTCTGAAAAGATCATTGAACTGGAGAAAACTAAAATGCTTGGTGGGCCCACTTGAGTTCATTTCTGTAAAAAGATATTTCTCTACATTATGCAAAAAGAAGAACTCGGAGTTGTAACTGAAGGATGCAGTTGTTAACTGAAGTCAGACTAGAGAGTGGAGTTTGAAACTGAAATCAGCTGAAACCAAACTAAGAGCTAAAACATAAAGTTATCTTTTTGACTGAATTGTGTGCACTTGATATTTCAGTTTTGGAGGAAATTATGGAATTTTGAGCTATTAATTATCAAATGAAGCTCATTGTAAAGGGTTAGACACTTAGGAAAATAACTGAGAAGTTTTACAACTTAGTTGATTAGAGTTTTGCAGTAGGATAGGTGATGCATTTTTCTGATTTTCTTAGTTTAGATGGAGATAGTTTGAAGACATGGGTTTTTGTACACTGGTGATCTTGTCAGATTTGTAAATGTTGCTTATATGTTTCATTGACAGTAGAAGCAGCCAGACTTAAACCTGCTTTAAGTTATGCTTTGGAATGGTGTTCGTTGTGTTAATCATTTGATTTGGAAAGTTTTCAAGGAATGGAGTTTTGTCTTTTCTTTTGTTTGAATGATGATTTGAAATATGCTATTAATATTTTCACCGTGAATGAATGTTTTTGTATTGATTACAGGTTGATTTGTTTTGCAATTTTGGTTTAGGAATTCCTTGGAAAGAAACAGGTCTGGTTAATTAGATGAATCAACATTCTTCTTTCTCTTACGTCCCTGATCTATCTTTTGTCTTTTCTTTATACCCCCCTGTTAGAGTAGGTTTAAATAAGAATTCAATCTCACAGCAATCAAGAAACTCAATAACCAACAGCCCCCTTGAACATTACAATTACATTGACCATTTAGCAATATCAACACAGTTGAGAACCAACTACCAAGACCTTGGGAGTTAGATTAGTATATGTTGTCTTTCTTTTTTAGGAGAAATAGAATAGAGATATTCTATTTAAATGTTGTGCTAAATTGACCATCAACAATTCCTACTTCCACTATTCCTCTTTCTCCCCCCTCTCCCCTTCTCTCCTCCCTCTCTCCCCCTCTTCTCTCCCTCTCCCTCTTCCTCTATATCTCTTCCTCTCTATCTGTCCCTCTCAATCTCTTTATCTCTCTCTATATTTATCTTTGCCTCTACATCTCTCTATTTATCTCCCTCTTCCTCTCTCCTATCTTCATCTCTACCTCCAACCTTCTCTCCCTCCCCTCTATCTCTAGACATGTCTTCGTTTCTCTATACATCCATCTTTCTTCCTCTCTCCCTCTCCCTCTTCCTATACCTATACCTATATATATTTGTTTTCCTATTTATCTCTCATATTTATTCTTCCATCTCCCCCTCTATATCTATATCATTATGTCTTCATCTCTTTGCTCCTATATCTCTTCCTCTCTCTATATATCACTTCCTATCTCTATCTTTATCTTTCTATCTATCCCTCTCTCCCTTTCTATATATTTATCTCTTCCATATCTAGTTATCCATCTCTCCTCTCTCTCTTTATCTCTCCCTCTCCTCTCCATATACATCTCCTTCTCCGTCTGCATCCCCATCTTCATCTCTATCTTCCTCTTTATCTCCATCCCTTATCTCTATCTTTGTATCCCTCTCTCTTGATCTTCCTCCATCTACCTCTCCCTCTTTCTACCCGTATCTCTCCCTATTGAAAATATAACATGAGCTTTTTGGTAATGGAGTCTAAAATTTATCTTCCAAATTCAGAGGTCCTATCAATTAACTTCGTATACTACTTAAATATATGCAAAAAACTGACTGAAATCTTGCTTGGTTGACCTTCCACACCTCTTTGACATACCCAGTGCATGCCAAGATGTGATTGCTAATTACAATAACCAAGATACTTTTCACTTAAAAAATCATTACAATATAGAAAGTTTTGATAAAGACAACTTTTACCATTTTATACATATAAAACAAATATTTTTATTATAACTAGCACTTCACCTAAAGGAGGTTCAAGGATTAGCCGATAGAAAATTATATGTATGTTGCTGGATTAAACAATTAATAATAAGTGCTAGATAATGGAATGAAATATACTTAGACAAATCTAGATTTTTTCATTAAAAGAATTATCTTATTTTGAAATATTTGCATATAGATTTAAAACATAAAGCAATGTAAATGAAAAAAAAAGTTGCCATCAAATTAACAAAAATATGTATGTTGCTCGATTGAACAATTAATAATAAGTGCTAAATAATGGAACAAAATATACTTAGACAAACGTAGATTTTTTCATTAAAAGAATTAATCTTATTTTGAAATATTTGCATATAGATTTAAAACATAAAGCAATGTAAATGAAAAAAAAAGTTTCCCTCAAATTGACAAAAAACATTGCAAATGGAAATAGGATGTATCTGATTTTTAAAAGATAAGTGAGATTTTGGAGGCTTTTACGCAACTGGTTTATCATTAAATGGCAGCTAAAACTTGTTTTTCAACAACTAACAGTGGTTTGCACACAAGCTTAAATCTCACACTATATGTAGCCTATTTGCAAAATATTTTAGTAACTATTTGAAAAACTTGGTAAAATGAAACAAAAAACTATAATGGCAATTAAAATTAGGTAATTGGTTTGTAAGAGAAGAATGTGGACATACATCTTATTAATAACTACCTCGGCTGGTAATTGGTCTAGTATGATACTTAAACTTGTATAAGAACTTCAGAATAATTTACTAATATTTTGCACAATCCTTTAAGTCTTTTCCAGTGGCTAGGAAAAAGGGTATGTAAGGCCCCACCTTGTATGTGATTAGTAAAGCTTTGATATGTTTTATGTGTTCCTAAATAGATGGTAAGATGTATTGTGGATGACAAATAGTGTGATTATTTGATAATATTATTGCTTTTCATTTTGACATTTTATTTATGCTATCATGAAGGAGTTAGGAATCGTAAATTGTGAAATATGAGTTGAAATTGTAAATGAAATGGTTTCAAAATTATATCTTATTTCAGCTATCAAATTAGTGTGATATACAAATGTTGCTTATGGTTTCATTGGTAATGTGCAGGAAAGGGAGAGTCAGTACGAGAAGGGAAGACCATTAAGTAGATCAAAAGACATCTTCTTGTGGTGATGAATTTGACCCCCTTTCAAGGCTTAAAAGGAAAGAAAGTTAACAATTGATAGAGTAAGGTGGTGAGGGTTGATATAAAAAGGATGATTTATATTTTGGGTTGAGATGGTATTTATTTGTGTGCCAAGAGAGTTGTAAGTTGGGGGATAAGGTTTAGAAACCATTACCCAAGTTGAAATTCGGATAGGTCCTTAAATGGGTCTTTAAAGAGGGTTGTTGGTCAATTTCCTTGGTTGGGATGCAAAAATAAACCCTCTAGGGTCTATACCATAGTGGTAGGGGTCAAGTAGGCATACAATAGTGCCCCTAGGACATGATTTGACCCTTGAAAAGTCCTCATTATGGAGAGTGACGAGTTTTTAAGAGAGGATGGGATGAAAATATGGAGAGGTTGTCCAAGTGCATGTTTCTTCTTCAATAAGGAAAAGACTCTCATTGATGAAGGTAGGTATACTCAACATCTCCCCATCCAAAGGTTGCAAGTTGAAACTCATATATATTTTGGAGAGGAAGAATGAGTGGGGTGTTACCCACTTCTCCTTTTGGAGAACTCTAGTTGGAGGAGGAGAGGAGTCCTCTCTCTTTGGAAAGAGCATGATCAAGATGGCTTGGCTAAGAGAGGAATGGTGGATACAAGAGTTCAGCCCCTTCATCTAAGAGAAAAGAGATAAGTTCTTTCTTTCTTTTTTTCCATTTACCTTTGTTATTGGCTACAAGAAGAGATGACATAGTGCATGGATTATAGTTGAAAATAGGAAGCAGAGAACCTAGATGCATGAAATTGGTGCTATGCTAGTTTTATCACTTTTGAGAAAAAAGATAGAGGAAAGACTCCATTTATCATCATGGAGCTTAAAGTATTCTTTGCTCGGGGGTATGGCTAGAGCCCACGAGGCTCCATGGCGCCATTATGGCAGGGTGGAGAGCAAGACCTAGTTCATGAGTTTGTAAGTCATTTGCTTCTTCAAATATTGTGGTAATATTGTAAGTCTAAAAAAAAAAAGACGGGTTTCATATTTTTCAATGAAGAGATGAAAAGAGCAAGCCTTATTCTATTATGTGTTAGCATTTGATTTTAAAATGAAAGAATGGGAAGAGAAAGGTTCATTTCATGGGAATATAATTTATTAGTTTTCTAAAAATCATTTGTAATAAAGCGAGCTTGCATTCTTTGACATGTTATTCATTTTATTTCCAAGTATTATTGTAAAATGAAAGTTAGTATATGGTTGAATGAAGAAATGAATATGGAAAAGAGCAAGCATGCATTCATTGGCATGCATTTGTTGTTTTCTTATTATTATGATTATATTGAAAGTTAGTATTTTATTGAGGAATCAAAAACAAAAACAAAAAAAAGAAGAAAAGTGAATCATTATTTATTGGTCTGTCATCCAATAATATTTTTTAATATTATTTGTTACATTGAGAGTTTTATATCTTGTTGTAATGAGAAAAGTAAAGTATGCTAAGAGCTTGTAATAAAAGAAGTGTGGAAATATAAGAGATTTTTATTTGGATATTGAAAATAGTAATATGACATTTAAATTGTATCTCATGAAGGGAAGGAAATCATTTAAGTTGCAATGAAAAAAAAGAGATTTAGCATTCAAGAAATGGGAAGTTGTACTTCATTAGAACACTCCTACACTCCCTTGTTAACTCCATTCAATCTATTTTCTTCCCATGTATTTATTTGGAAAAGTAAAATAGACCTTTTTTTTTATATAACCATAAATTTAGTATATATTCAATATATGTATAAGTTATATATGAATGCATATATTTTATATAAAATTTAATATATGCTTATTTGGATATATCTATAAATTATATTTGATAATATATATAATTTGTATCTTTATATATGAAATATAATATAATTCCTTACCAAACAATATATATATGTTGGAACTATAATATATAAATCTAAAAGCATTGGGAAGTAAATAACTAAAATAAAAGCATTTAAAATTTATAAAGTTCATATATAAAGCAATACCAAAAAATAAATAAATTCATTTTTAAATGAACTTAAATGTTATTTATATTTCCCTGCATTAAAAAGAAAAAAGAGAGCAGCAAGCCTGGACGATATATGAGTTCAGTGAAATAAAAATAAATAAAGGAAGCCCAGCAGATGAATTATAAAAATAAAATAAGAGAAGCACAACCGTTGATGCTGTATAATTTATATAAACAATCATAAATATAAGAATAGAGTAGTTTAAATTCAAGACAAAAGAAAATTATAAAAAAGAGAATGAATGAATTTATCCCCAATCTGAATTATTTTATGCTGTAGAGTTTATATAAACAAATATAAGCATATAACAGTTAGAATGAATTTATCCCCAATATTAGTTTTGAGCAGCAGAATGAGAGTGCACAGAGGTCCGTATTTATTAATACAAGCTTGCAGTTTGCTGATCTGCACAAGTAGAGTGAACAGAGATGAAGAACAATGTAAATAAAAAGGATTATAAAATATAAACACCAGGATTTTATGAAGGTGCAGTAGCAAAAGAAAAATAAAAATAAAAAATAAATAGAGCAAGTTCATAGAAAATACAAAAAAAAAAAGAAAGAAGAGAGAATTAGCAATACTCTGTCCCAATCATTCTCATATGCCTCTTCTTGGCTGTCTTCAGAAAGAGCTGCAACTCATAACTTCTTTTTTTCCTACCCTTCCTTATTGCAGATGCACCATATAATCTCTTTGAGTGGCTGTGAGATGGATAAGATGCTATCCATAAAGCATTACTGGATTACTACTCGAATGTTTATTAATATTAATAACAAGCACAGGAACATGATGTGGAGAATGTCTTATCCCTGAGATGGTAGGTATGCCATTAATTCTCAATGGCTGGCAACAAACATCAGTCACATTTGTGAATCATTCACCCTTTTGCAAATCTCATGTATAAATTACTTTTGTGAATCGTTCACCCAACTAAACTTTATGTCATCCTCATCTGTAAATTTTAACCATATATGTAAATCTATTCAGCATTTATTTGGAAACTAACCCTGTCAAGTTGGACTGCGATCGTACCTCCCCATCGTTTAAGAAAGGTGAGGTAGAGTGTGTCAATGGGCGTCTGTTTCAGTTGGTCCAAAAGTCATTGATTCAGAAGTGAGCCGTCCAGTGTATACGACATCGCTGCCTTATTCCTCTATGCCGAGTAATAAATTTTGGCAGGGTGCAATCATACCTTTCTAAATTCGTTGGCACTATAATACTATTTAAAATTTCCTTTGATTAATTGTTAATCATAATGCTATTAACATCTCACCAAAAAATATATATTCGTTGCCAGTTACAATTAGGTCGTGAGGAGAGTTAAACTGGATAATTGAGTTAACTAGCACTTGTAACTTTAGGAGGTGCAAGGGATGCGCGGATAGGAAAAATTCAAAGGAATGCTATCACTATTATATTTGTTGAAGTAACATATAGACATGCAATTTCAGAAAAGAATTTAATAATATCAAAAGCATGTTGGCATCTAATTGTACCATTGAGACCTAACCATGTAACCACCACATGTGAGAGGATGCACCTATTTGGAAATCCAAGTTGTTTTTTATTTATTTAACACAATATTTTAAAATCTTGATCATTTTTGTGTCACACCAATCTCTTGCCTTGCGATGTTTGATCTTTAAAGTACAAGAGGCAATATATTGACATAAAACCCTAAAAAATTTATAAAGTTTGTGAAAATAATGTGATAAGTTTAACATTTGAAGATGGACAAATCTCTACTAATTACTCTATGTGAAAATATCTCTATTGCATTTACAACAACCACAAGAACAAGGAAAACAAAATAAACAAAAAATAAAAAAAACCATAGATAAAAATAGAGAACGAATGACTTCAATTAACAAATAACAACAAAATTGTTTTGAAATGAAATAGAAAATAACAACAAATGATCCCACTGTGTATAGATTCCCCGATAAAAAGGAAAAAAACTCAGTGAAACCATAACAAGTGATTTACCTCAAGATTCTCTGTAATTTGTGTGTACTCTCAATGATGCCAACAAGGAAAAAAGGGTAGCATTTGCAAGAAAAATATTATGGAACCCTACCAACACAAAATTATTAAGAAATTGATCTGAACCAAAACCATCTCACTTCAACTGTACTTCAATCTATTCACAATAAAAGAGGGTTTCAAAGCTACTATATTCTTGAGCTTGAGATAAGATTTTTACAACCTTGAAACAAAAATATTAGCTATGAATTCAAATGTGTTTTGAGGTGTGGGGCAAGGAATGTTTCAACTAACTGAAAGTTGTTTTCATGGCATGAGACAACTTTCCACCATCATGTTGCGATGCATTTGCTCAACCGTCCTCTCTATATAGATCCATACCACATGCTCACCTCAATTCATAGCCCCTATTTTGCAAAGTATTTGCAAAATTCTCTTGGCCAAGGAAATAAAATCAACAAGAACATGGTGGGTGCTATGTCACTATTGTCTTTAGGTTTCCACTTTCCAATGCACAACTACAATTATATTCTTCAATTCTATATTGCACATTCACTCTTTTGAAGCACAATTATGACAAAATTCTTAGAATGAAAATTCAAATTCTCAAACCAAATAAATTAGTCTTAGATTTTCACTTTCCAAAGCACAATTGCAATTAAATTCCACAATCCTATAAGCAAGTTATGAGGATTGAAATCTCAAGGCCAACAGTTACAAAGAAAATTCAAGCAATACAATTATAGTTAAAATTCTAGAACTAGAAATGTGAATTTTGATTCTTCCAATGATCAATTAGAATAAAATTTGTCTAGTTATAGATATAAATAAAAGATTTCAAACTTCTAAAATGCAATTTCTAATCACAATTAAATGGTCCATATAGAATACAAATATTAGACTCTCTACTACTGAAGCATAGTTATAACTTAAATTCTTAAGCTAGAAATATAACTCTCATAATTTCACTCTTCCAAGTGTGATCAAAATTAAAATTTTCAAGCTATAAATATGAATTGCAGCAAGCATAATTAAAGCTAAGTTCTTCAAATATGGTTTTCAAATTTTTACTCTTCCAAGTACAACTTCAATCAGTGTGTCAATTTAAAATATAAAAATCAAAATTTCATTCTTTAAAACACATTTGCACTTAATAATCTCAAACTAGAAATATGAATAGCAAATTTTCACCCTTCCAAAGCACTACTACAGGTGAAGTTTGAACACATAAAAACAAAAATCTTAGGTTTTCATTATACTATAGAACCTAGCATTATACAAGTAAACAGTACTCGCAGCTAGTCAAGGCAAGTGATCTGTTTGACATAATGCCTCAGAGATCTGTTAATATCGACCATATGATTGCAAAATATGCACAAAATGGATTTGTTGAATGGGATTTAGAAATTTTCAAAAAAATGCAATTGAAACTTGTAAAGCCAAATTCCACAACTTTTGATAGCATCCTTTTTTATAGCATCCTTTCTGCCTGTAGAAAAATGCGCTTTGGAACAGGGTATGCAAAACGTACCTGCAGATGACAAGGCACGTGAATCACATTGTTTTGAACAAACCACGTGAAACTTTCCAACAAATGCAATTGAAAGGTGTAAAGTGAAATTTCATAATATTTGTCAGCATCGACCGTGCCTCTACCAAAATGGGCTTTCGAAAAGGGTGTCAAGACATATTGAAGCATTCGCCTGCATTTTCATTGCTCATGGCTCTTCTCAATCAAACGAATTCTAACACTGAATGCCTTTAAGCGTTGTGAAAGTCCGTCATTAGACGGCTGTCTGAGTGGAAGAGGGACAACTTTTGGGGCATTCAATCTCTCAAAATCACACTCCCTTGCGTACATCTCTGTTATTACCAGGACAAATTTTGTCATTGCGATTTTTTTTTGAGAAGCAGACAATAAGATAAGCCGACTCAAACAGAAACAGAAATTTGGTGAAAAATATATCCAAGCTTTTCTGTCGAACATGCTAGCTAAGAATTTAAAGGGGCAAGACACTATGTTTTTGCTAGTTAAGGAGAAGGTTCCGGGACCCAACCTCGCGATATCCGAGAAGAAGCCATAGCTAACAAACAGAAGCCCTGCATCTGGCACGTGTGTCAACGCGAGATTCCATCGGCTCATACAACGTGCTTTGGAAATAGGGTTCTTGTGCAGATCTTGAAAATAAAATGTTTGTATTGATGTAAAAAATAGTTTTGCTAACCTGAAAAGTGTGCCAACAGTTCTAAGATAAGATAGAATGTGAAACCGCGGGCACTGTGGCGTCGTCAAACTGGTGAAGTCTTGTGATAAATCTGCTTTCTTGTTTCGCCCAACTCTGCTCCCATTTGGCCTTGAGCCTTTTCAGCTTCAGACTCCAGGAAAAGACACCATGACAAGTGACTTAGCTCAAGATTCAACGCAAATTGTGTCATCCTGTCAACGATGGCGATGAGAAAAATAGACAGAGTTTGAAGAAAAATATGACAAATGAAATGAAATGAAATGAAATATTTTAATGACGTCCACGAGGCCAAAGAAGCCTATGGGACCCAAGATCAGCACCGGAACAACACACAGCACAGCCCTAGACACAATGGAGGTGCCGTTCGAGATCAGCCCTTCGAGAGTGAATTTTGATGATGAAGTTTGCAATTTTGTTGAGTCTTGAATCTTCAAACAAGGTATTTAAATTGTCAACCTGCACCGCATCCCCATAGCTGGCCCGGATGTCTTTATAAGCTGAGCATTCTATGATAAAGTGCCATTCTGTCTCCACCATACCTTCGTTACAAAAGCGGCATATTCTATTTTCCCACTCTTCTTTAGGAACCTCCCACCTACCCGTTTCACACCTAAGATGGTGTGAACTAGTCCGCAATTGGGCTATCAACATTTTTGCTTTCCATTTGATATTCGCTCCTATATAAGCCTTTTCTTCATGGTCCCTTGTGGGATTGAATTCTTTGATATAATAATCCTTTTTACGCCCTGTTTTTTTCGTCCATATACCATATTTAACTTTTTCTCTCACGTAATTTTTTATTTCTCCATTTGTGTTTGGACACTCATGCATCACAATATCCCATTTCTTCATCCACTTGATATTAAGTTTCATCCATGTGTTCTTTCTTCTAGTTAGCTCCTCTTTCATAATTAGCTTAGGCCATCTATGATCCTCCATATTCTGGACCTTCTTTAAGTAGCTTAATAACCGGGTCATCGCTGAGGCCTCCAGAGGAAAAGTACCGGTCTCAGCCAATAAAATTTCATAAGGCACTGCAGTCTTAAGCTTGAGGCTGCATATAATTAGATGTTTTTGTATCCTTTCCACTTGTCTCCATTTCTGATCTGACATGCTGCTGCCCCAGATTTCACACCCATAGAGAATTACCGGAGTAACAAGAAGACCAAAAAGCGTTCTTTTAGTTTTCCAATCCCATAATTCGGCATTTCTACATCTATTTTGCAAAGAGTACAACGCTTTCCAGCCTCCTTGAATTCTTTTTGCTCTACATGTTTCCCAGCTAAGCTTGTTGTGAAAATCAAGCCCAAGGTACTTATACTCATCCACTATTTCTAGTGGCTTGCCTTCAAAGATAAATTCAATCTGCTGTTTTTTTCTTCGCAGTGAGAAGATCATTATTTTGGTTTTTGAAGTGTTCACTTGCATCCCGACCTCTTGACAAAACGATTCAAGGGCCTTCAAATGTTTTCTCAAATCATGTGCAGTTTTAGCAATTAATATGAGGTCATCGGCATATAACAGTAATTTTATTACAAAGTTGGCCAAAAGGATGCCTTCCCCACCAACCTTGTCAATCCATTCTTCCAGCTTATCAATGTAAAGCCCAAATAGCGTTGGGGAGAGCGGGCAGCCTTGTTTGACACCAATGTCACTGCCAAAGCATTCTGACATACCATCATTGGTTCTGATTTTAGCTTTGACCTGCTCGTAGAGCCTATGAGCAGCCGCCCTAAGCTCATGCGGAACTCCCAAATCCTCCATTCTCTTCCATAGCTTGTTCCGAGGGACCGTGTCAAAGGCTTTTTTAAAATCAACAAAGCAGCAATAGGCTTCGTCTCCTTGAATGTCCCAAATTTTTTCAATCAAAAATCTAAGGGTAACCCCATGATCAATAGTGGAGTGCTTGGGCCTAAAACCAGCTTGACCTTTTGCTCTTTTCCCCTCTTTTTCAGCCCAGCTGCTAATCCTGCGTTCAATCATGCTTCCAAAAGTTTCCCCATAAGAGGGTTAACCATAATAGTTCGGTAGTTTGATGGGTTATTTATGTCACCATTTTTGTGCAAGGGGATAACAACACTAGTGGTCCATCCTTCTGGGAAGCCTTCTTGATTGACCCTGTTGAAAATGCTCTTAATACAAGGTGCAAGGACCTCAACACCCCACTTTAAATGTTCTGCTTGCAGCCCATCAATATCTTGTGCTTTCCCTCCTGCCAACCTTCTTATGCCTTGACTGATATCCTCTACGGTGAAAAGTTCGGTGGCTGCCTTGATTATTGGGGGTCTATGTTTATCCTGCTCACGCTCATAAAGAAGTTTTGCATAGTCTAGCCATTGAGAGCTTGTAATATTATTTTCCATTTGTTTTCTTTTCTGTTGTAGCTCCTTCCAAAATTTTTTGGGGTTGTTCTTTCCAAGGGTAATCAGCTCCAATCTTCTATCCCTTACATACTTTTCCTTTTTACTTCGTATCATCCTTTCATACTCTTTCTTGTTTTCTATTGTCATTCCCCCCTCCCGAAGCTTCCTTTTTGTTAACTTGCACTCCTCATCGAACCACGGGTTTGCCGGAAAAGTATTTGTACTGCCTCTCTTGGGTCTAGACCTCTTGCACTCACCCAAAGCTTTGTGCACTAGAGGGATCAAAGTATTCTTGTTTATTGAGTGCATCTTTATGTAAGCTGATTTTTTTTCCAATTCCTGAAAGAAATTTTTGAGGGCAGTCTTGAAGATTTTCTGATTTTCTTGATTCATGAGAATTTTACCCGGTGTGGGTGCTTTGTTCTTGCTGTTAAGAACTTGTTCCCCTTGCTGCTTGATTATGCGAATGTCAAGTTTTACATATATTGGATTATGATCCGATTTCAACTCCATTGGACATTTACCAATCACAAGCTCCATTATTCTTGCTGTATAATTACGAGATAAAATGACATAATCCACCACACTTTGACCATTATAGGTCTTGCAAGTGATGTTGCCCGATCCCGGCCATGATCTCATACCGTTACATATTACCAAGTTGAATAGACTGCATATTCCTAATAGTTCTGTCCCATAATGAGTAACGTTACATTTATTATCTTGAGAGGTTCGTTCCCATAATTGATGGTTCTCTTCTTCCAGCCATAGCGGATCATCTTTCTCTTTATCTTGGCTTTTCAAGTTAAGAGCTTGGTTGCTAGCTGTCCTAGCATTAAAATCACCTATTAATATGACTTCCCCCGATGTGCTAAACACCGAAATGTCCTTTTTTAGAGATGCAAAGGGGTCCTCACGATCTAGGCTCCTTTTCTTATATGATTTGGAGCCTTTTGGGGCGAAATAGCAAGCAGCCAATCTAATTGTAGTCTGATTTTCTGTTATTGTTAACCATATGTACTGTTTGTTTGGATCTTCTTTCTCCACTTTTATATTCTTTTCCCATGATTCTTTTATTAGGACTGCAACTCCACCATGTCCTTTGCCATTTTCTGTTCTCTCATTCCAAATTGAGGCCTTTCTATAACCTTCAAAATCAGGAATTTTACACCCTTCATGCTCATGAGTCTCGGTAAGAATAATAATGTCTTTTCCAGCTGCTATGGGCCCTAAACCAGGTCCTCTTCTCCAAGGATAACCTCTGCAGTTCCAACTTACTATAGATAAATATTCCTGGGGGGCCCCGAGTTCCTATTTTTGGTGTGTAACTCTGTCACTAACTTGGGCCTTCCCATTTTGCAACCAAGCCCATTTACCTTCACTTCTTGCTGTTTTTACTTTTTCCCACTCTTTTCGTCTTTCTTCTTGCTGTGTTATGGTTAGATCCTCATCAAGGTAAATTTGTGTACCTTTAAGAAACCTCTTGTTCCTTAGTAGCACGCTTTTGTCCTCAAGTTTCTTCAAAGTAACTCTTACATGCCTATTTTTACCACCTTCCGTCCATTTTCCAATCCTGTTTGCTTGCTGAATAACCCCTGACCACTGAAGTTCGTCCTTAAAGAAATCCCTTGCCAACTCTTTAGTGGTTTCATTCTCACCATAATCTCTTAGCCCTTTAACAATGACATTCAAAGTCCTATCATTTCTGTCCTTTTCTTCTCTTAACTGCCTCCTGACTTGCTTTTCTATATCGTCCCTTTGTGTATCCGATGATCCTCTTACTACTTGAGTCCAAGATTTGGCCTCTTCCAATTGTTCCCTTAGCTGCTCTTCTTTTATCTTCATGCTGTCCATTACTGATTGTATTTCCTTTAACTGCGAATTATTGCTTTCAGCTGCCTCTTTTGGCTTGCTTGTGCCTGCTACATCCATTTGAATTAAAACTTGCCTTAACGATAGTAATTCTTGCTCCCCTTTTGCCATGGAAATTTGCAGTTTGTTTATCTGTTCTTTGAGCAAATTGTTCTCCCTTGTTAACTGCCAATTGACTTCTATGACCTCTTTCACTTTGGTGTCTTCATATTGCCCTCTTGTTTCCAAGGATTGGAGTCTCTTCTTCATGTCCATTAGCTCATTGACATATAACTCTGAGGACCACATGAGCGGCGTTGTGGTGGGGCTGTAAAAATCAGAATTACCTTCCTCCTCTACTGCCTTGTTTACCTGACTATTTTCATCTCCATTTTGCTTCTTGCTTGAGACTATGAGAGTTGCTAAGTTCACATTTCCTTTTCCTTTAGGTTGTTCTGTTTGCTCTTGCTGATTTTCTGCTGTGATAGTTGAGTTCTTAGGTTCTAACCTCGGTAGAATAGCTGCAAGTTTACCCTTCTTTGCCAACTTCACTTTTCGTGTTTGCCTACGTCTTAAAATCCCCTTGTACTGTTTTGCATTTACATAAACACATCTTTCCTCCATGTTTAAGAGGTTGTTTTGCGGACAGCCTAACACACATGTTCCCCAAATGCTATTTGTTGCCCCAGTGAATGTTGAGGATTCCATCGGGAGGTGCGAAAAGTTAAAAGGAATTAAAAAGTTCCCCTGAGCTAACATGCCATTCACGACTAAAAAGAAATTTTCCCTACAACAACCAACTCAATCGGTTCACAATTAATGAAAATTAGATGTGATATATCGATACCGAAAGTAATGCAGGCATTTATGGCACCATATAAACAAATTTGATATGATTTCAAGATTCGTTGGAGGACTTCAAATTAAATGACAACTGTCTTATCACGACTAAAAACCATAACAATTTCGAGTTTAACGGGGAAGAGACCTGTTTTGAGGCGTGAGACAAGTTTTCGGGCAAATGTGGACTGGCAAGTTCACAATAATTAAACCAAGAATAATTTCGCCGGGAAGAATGCTTTGAGGGAGATGCCAAAAGTGGTCACAAAGTCAATAAGCCTATCGCCAGTTAATTAATTTAGCCTATTTTTTCTCTTATTAATATAAAATACATTTAATCCACTTTATAATCTTTTTATTATTATTAGTGATTATATACATTGATGTTGGGATCATTCCTTATTACCTATGGTAATATTTTTAATAATCACAGTGCTTGGTATAGAGTGAGCATAGAATGAAATATTATTAATAACAGGAATGTGAATATTATGAGATGAGTTATATACATTGATGTTGGGATCATTCCTTATTACCTATGGTAATATTTTTAATAATCACAGTGCTTGGTATAGAGTGAGCATAGAATGAAATATTATTAATAACAGGAATGTGAATATTATGAGATGAGTTATATACATTGATGTTGGGATCATTCCTTATTACCTATGGTAATATTTTTAATAATCACAGTGCTTGGTATAGAGTGAGCATAGAATGAAATATTATTAATAACAGGAATGTGAATATTATGAGAAAATTTAAATATCAATAAATACAATGTACCTTTTTTTTACTTAGCAAAATAGAAGGGAATACGATGGTCATGAATTAAATTTGAATCAGTAGCTGAATAATAGCTTCATTATTGATTAATAAAATAACAATAATACCTTTGTTAATGACCAAGGTTGTAAATCAAATTATTAACATTATCAAGGAGTGTAGTATTAATGGAAATGTGCCTATTAAAAGTGACAGATAATGGAAGCTTTGTTAGTATTTAGAAGATTACATTAACATGGGCAATTGTACTATTATGAATGAATTAAATTAATGATTAGCACATAGAGGAAATAACGAGGTTGTTAGTATTGATATTTGAAAAGATAGAAGCATTATCAAATATGTCAATACTATAATCAAAAATAAAATTAGCATCAAGTTCAATAATAATATTAACACCATTATAAATAATAGTGATAATCCTATTTAACTACTTTAATAGTGATAATCCTATTTAACTACTTTAATATTGGTATGGTTGCTAATACTAGAAATAGTGGCAAATATTGTTAACAAGAAAATAATCTGTGATTCAACATTAAGTGCATTCTTAATAACAAGTAATGATGTTAATTTTGTTTTGAGCGAACGATAATATTAGAGATATATATTGTAGTAGTCGTACGTCTCGCCAAACATTTGGTAAGGAATTAAATTCTTCAATCTATAGCACCTGACTATAGAAGTCAGTCAACATGACCTTATTATAGCTAACTATACTATGTAAAGTTCCTCGTCCATTACAATATTATCAATTACTGTTAGCCTTCACAAATTTTATTGTGCAGAGGTGGTTGGTTATGTACGTGGTAGGTAGCAAACCTATGTTAAAAAAAAAAATAGTCGGGTTTTTTTTCTGGCAAAATTTTAGGCATGACAGGGTAATTTTACTCTCAGAGGATTTTCATGGTTAGAAAGCCCTTTTCAACTAAATAAAAGATAACACTTGCCATTTGAATCCCTCTGCGTGGCATATAATGGTTGTCCTACACCGAAGTTACCGAGAAATTGATAGGACCTTGCAGAGCCATCCATTGTCAAACAATAATCATCAGTGCCTACCAGATTTGCATTTGTTAAGCATTATTGAAAAACTAAACAGGGAAAAGGCCAAAAGGGGAGAGGGAAACACAAAGTTTTCCAGTAGAGAGAGATATTTAAGAATACACTGATTTTATAAAATCAAGTCAACCTGAAACTAACATGCTGCATGCTCCATTTGTGTGCCATAAATGAATTCAAGGACAGTTGAAATGCCTGCTCAAACTGGTGAACTAGCCCACTTTTAAATTTTAGCTTCTCTAGATTATTTAGACCTTCTCCTAGCTCAAGCATTGCTCCATGATGATTCTACATGAGAGAAAATTTCTCAAAAGTCAAGTCACATTAAAACTGAAGGCTAGGACTCCATGATCATGAAGAAAATTCAAATGGAAGATGATTGACTACAGGAGACTAAAAACTCAATAAAGACTTTTTAACTCCCATAGTTCTCCAGGAGATTAAGGACAAATTCAAGAGAACTAGGTGATTCTGCTGTTTCAATCTAAGGAATACCCAAGAATGCACTAGCATGCAAGCTGCCACAATGCCCTTCATGTTGTTTTAACTTATGAGCTACAACATATATTGATCAATCTTATCCCTTTGCTTCGCTCCCTCTTTTCAAAGGTAGCATTTACCTCTCAATTCTAGCAGGGTAAAAGGAACTTCAGCTTCTGAAAACCCCATTAGAGGAAACATCTCAACATGAGTACAATCCTATTGCAACAACACGAGAGCGAAACCACCACCATCATGGAAGGAAACATGGGTTCTTTCCCAGGAGGGTAGAAGATGGGGAAGAGTAATTAGTAGTACATGATTAAAGAGATGGTAGAATCCAACACAACTCTGCAGGATAGCATGAAGCAGAGTGCGTTGTGCTTCTTCAGTGTGGTTCAATAGTCTCTCGAAAACATCATGACATCTATAATATTCTCTGCCATTGAACAGAAACACACCCACTTCAAAATTAGCCCCCTCACTATTTGCAACTACCTCCTCCTTATCCCAGCGATATGCAAGGCACATTAAATTATCGTTTCTCTTGCAATTACCCTTCCCATTAGCCCTAATACACACCATGACTATACTAATAATACCCTTGCTTGAAGGTCTAAACCTACTGATATGTGAAGAGCAGGGTAGAGCTTGATGTAAAGAGAAAATAGTGCATCTCTGTAATCGAGATATCCTTGTGTTGCAGCATCCATACATAGCCATTGGTGACCTAAACGCATGACATATCGAATGCGTAAGGCAATTCAATTTGATTGAACATTTTTTTCAAATTCTTTCGTTCGACGATCTAGGAATGTAGTAGCTACGCCACTCCTGGGTAATGTAGACCAGTGGCATATAATGCAAAGCAATCAAAAAGTAAATTTGGGGTCAACCTCAACTAGCTGCACAATGCAAATCACCCTCATAAACCTGGCTATAGATCAACCAACGACCTTGCAATGATTGAAACAGCAACTAATATAAATTTTCCTCTCAGGTATCACAGAGGCGAAGCAGCGCCAGAAACCTGCAATGAAACCCCAACACCATGCCCTGTTTGATGCAAAAGGTAGCAATGTTCAGATGAATAGAGTAATATTAGGGTAAAGCTTCCAGGGCCATTTATGGAAATTGGAGGCGGTGATCAAGGCGATTGAAGGGAATATAAAATTAGAAATAAATATCACCGACTGCAGATTAAGGGAGGCATTTACGACATTCACTTGGAAATTAGATATGATTTTACAGCTATGAGATTTGATTTGATTTTACAGATAGAAGCTACGATTTGATATGATTTCTCGTATGCTGACATTGCAACTCTGCATTTATTCGACAGTAACTTGGAAATTGTTTTCTGACAGCCATGAACAAGGTTTAACGGTGTGAGATAGGTATGCCAGCATTTGCGGACTCAAAAGTTCACAATAGAAACCTATCAACTAATTAATACATCAGATTATTTACAAAACATATACATTCCAATCAGTGGTGGGTCTATCAATGGAGATCTCAAAATGCAAAGATGACATAGGGAATGTTTTGTTGAAATAATTTGGGGAAAACATTGAGAGGGGAAACAAAATGAAACAAGGAATAATATCTCAGACTAAAATGCTAGCAACGTACTTTCTCAATGATTCCTCTTGGAATATGGAGCATCAGGCCTGCACACAAGTCAGAGAAGGATTGACATTTGTAAATGCCAAGCAATACAAGAGGATCTTGCAATGTAGGCAAGCCAAAATAGCAAGAAAACTAAGATGGCTAGGGCACAATAAATTTATTGCTATCCTTCCAAAAGTTATAAGCTTCAATCTAACAACCGTCACATCTGAAACTAAACAAGAGCAAGAAAAACCAGTGATAGAATTTCTAGAAAATCGTGAAAATTTGGAAACTCAAGTTGAAAATCTAGAAAGTCAAGAGGAAAACTTGGAAAATGAAGTTGAAAGGATATATTTGCAAAATCAACAATCTAACGATGCTGAGAGAATGAAGCAGCAAGAAGCAGCAACAGAGGGGGATGTGGAAGGTGAAGGTCAGATGAACCAATATAGTCCTAACTCAACTCCTTTAACCTGGTCTTCAGACTTGTATGTTAATGAATTAATGGAGCTAAAGAAGAGGCTTGAAGGTCTAGAAGCCGTAGAACAGAGGAAGTACAACAAATGGCAAGAGATCATGGATACCAATCACAAACTCTTTCAAGAAAACAAGTTTTTTAGAGAGGAGATAATCAAACTTCAAGCCAATCTGAAAATAGGTCAGTAAGAAATATCAACCATGAAGCAGGAGATAAAGCAGATCAAAGAGGGAAATTCCTTTATAGAAGTGGGGGAAAGGAGCACCCCACTGCTAGAGGAGTTCCAATCAGCAATAGCAAGCATAGAAATTAGAGAAGCTAAACCGAAGGAACAACTGGAAGAGACAAAATCATGGGCACAAGTAACGAAAGGGACAACAAAGAGCCAAAGAGAACTCATAGAGAAGCAAATTAAGGTGCAACTAGGGGAAGAAAAACATAAGAACGATAGAGCAGCAAATGTAATAATAAAAGGACTGAAGGACTATGGAGAAGGTGAGCACACATATAAGCTAATTAAAGACTTTTTAGCGGATAAGTTGGAGTGGGTGGGGCATATTGAGCAAGCGAGTAGAATTGGTAAAGTGGCACAAGATGGCAGGAATAGAAATGTAAGGGTAACACTAAAAAATACAGAGGACAAGAACAAAATTATGAAGAATAAAAGGCTTCTCAAGGGAACGTGATTCTACATAGATGAAGATCTAACCCCACTACAATTGGAAGAGAGAAGAAAAGAATGGGAAAAAGTGGTAGCAGCAAGAAATGTAGGTAATGAATCTTGGATGTATAGAGGGAAAGCTCAGTTCAGCAACAAAACTAGACATGATAAATAGGAAGGCGGGGCCCCCCAGGCACACCTCTCATTGGTAATCTAGAACTGTAGGGGCTATCCTTGGAGGAGGGGGCCTAGTTTAGGGCCCATAGCTAAGGGGATGGACATAATTTCCCTCCTTGAAACACATGAGCATGAGAGCTACAAGGTTCTAAATTTTGAAGGTTACACAAAGATGCCAGTTTGGAATGAGTTAACCGAAAGCGGCAAGAGATATGGAGGGGTAACAATTTTAGTAAGAGACTCTTGGGGAAAAATCATACAAGTTGAAAAGGAAGATCCAAATAAGCAGTACATATGGATAAAAATAGAGTTAGAGGATAACATAATTTAACTTGCAGCATGTTACTTTGCTCCCCATGGTTCAAAATTCTACAAGAAGAAGAAATTAGACAAAGAGGACCCATATGCAGGCTTGAAAAAGGATATAATAGCATATAACCACAAAGGTGAAATCATTCTAATTGGAGAATTTAATGCTAGAACTGCAAATAACCAATCTCTTTGCCTTGATATTGAGATGGGAATAGGGGACAACCCTTTTATGGCTAGAAGAGGAAGGGAACCAAAAGTGGGAAAGATTATCTCAAGATGAAAAAGGGGATATCACACAATATGGGGCAAAATTATTGGGAATGTGAGCTTGTATGATTTAATTATATGCAATGGTTAAAAAATGTGGCCTAGTTCTGGGAACATCACATGTCACACATACAATGGTCAAAGTGTGGTGGACTATGTTATAAGCTCAAAGAAACTCGTGACAAGTTTAATAGACATAGAGGTAAAGAAGTGTCTCATAGAAATGAATTCCGATCACAATCCAATACAGGTGAAAATCAACATACAAAATGGTACTCAACGGCAAGAGATGACGCAACATAATGAAAATAAAGAAGCTACTCAAGGTTCAATCCTTTTGACACATGAAAACCAAGAAACCTTCCGAACAATGCTGGAAAAACAGTTGCATGAGGTGGGAACCAGTGGGATGATCAACTCAAATAAAAAACGTATGGACAACACCATGTTGACCTCTATTATTCTCAAGGCCCTCAACTCTTGCAAAAGGTCTAGGCCTAAAAAAAGTAATAAAAATAGCTTTCCAACAAACCCATGGTACAATGAGGATTGTAAAGCAGCAAAGAAAAGGGCTAAAAAATGGGGTAATAACAAAGAATATGTAAAGTTGGTCAGACTAAAAAAAGAAGTGTATATGCAAACTAGAAGGAAGGAGTTAATACTACTTGGGAGGCACAATCCAAGAGGCTTTTGGAGAGAATTGCAGCAACAAGACACAAATAAAGAGAACAATATTACAGATCTTGAATGGTTAGAGTATGCAAAGCAAATTTATGAGAGGGGGCAAGATAAAGACAACCCTCCAATAATTAACTCAAGGGTTAAACTTTTTTCTTCGGATAACATTAAAGAAGGAATAAAGAAGTTGGCAATGGGTAAAGCTCGAGACATAGATTGTTTATAGGCAAAACACTTAAAATGGGAATTGGAGGCTCTCACGCCTCTTAAAAAAATATTCAATGAGGTCCTTCAGTATGGGTTTCCAACAAATTGGATGACTAGTGTTGTCATGCCCCTGCTCAAAGGTGGTGACATCAACAACCCTTCAAATTACCGCACTATAATGATCAACCCTCTTTTTGGTAAACTTTTTGGGAGCATGATAGAAAAGTGGATCAATGTTTGGGCGGAAAAGGAGGGAAAGTGCACAAAAGGGTAAGTAGGCTTCAGGCCAAAACATTCTACTATTGATCATTGCATGACACTTAGACACTTGATCGAGAAGGTATGGGATAAACAGGGAGAGGAGGTTTTTTGCTATTTTGTTGACTTGAGGAAAGCTTTTGATACGATTCCTAGGAGAAAATTATGGAGTAGGATGGAAGAATTGGAAATTCCAATACAGTATAGAGTTTTTGTTCATAGGTTGTATGAACAAGTCTGGCCCAAAATTTGAACCAAACAAGGATTTTCAGAATGTTTTGGAAGTGATATCGGGGTCAAGTAGGGATTCCCATTATCCCCTACATTATTTGGGATATACATTGACAAATTAGAGGAGTGGATGGATAATTTTGGTGGGAGAGGGGTCTACTTGACCAATTGTGTTATAAAGTTGCTTTTATATGCGGATGATTTTGTCTTAATGGCAAAAACAACACAAGATTTGAAGGAACACTTAAAAGCACTAGAGCTCTTTTGTCATCAGGTGTGGATGCAAGTGAACACTACCAAAACTAAGGTCATGATCTTTACCTTGAAGAGAAAGAAGGTTCATAGGGAATTTGTTTTTGAAGGCAGCCCCTTAGAGGTGGTCAATGAATATAAGTATCTTGGCCTTGATTTCCACAACAAACTCAGTTGGGAAACGTGTAGAGCAAAAAGGATACAAGGGGGATGGAAAGCTTTGCACTCATTAAAAAATACATGCAGAAGAGCTGAGTTATGGGATTGGAAGACAAAGAAAACTCTTTTTGGGCTTTTAGTTGTTCCAGTGTGAAGTTTGGGGTAGCAACACCTCAGCAAAAAAGTGGAGACAGATAGAGAGATTGCAAAAACATTTAATCACACATAGTCTCAGGATTAAATCTACTGTCTCTTATGAGATTGTTCTAGCTAAGGCCGAGGCTTTCCCTATTGAAGCATCTGCTATGTTTTGATTGTTAAGCTATCTAAGAAGATTAGATAACATGGAGACTCATCGCTGGCCAAAAATGGCAGCTAATGAAAAACTAGATAGAAGAAAGAGCACATGGATGAAACAAAATATCAAATGGACGAGCAAGTGGGGTATTAGCATAAGTGAGTGTCCAAATAACAATGGGGAAATAAAAAGGTATGTGCAAGGAAAGTTCAAAGAAAGCATGTGGAAAGGGCCACTTGGGAGGAAAAAGGAATACTATGTCAAACATTTTAACCCTACACATGACCATACACAAAAGACCTACATCGGAATGGAAATAAAATGGAAAGCAAAAATGTTAATAGCTTAGATAAGAACAAGTTCGCACCAACTTAGATGCGAGACCGGAAGATGGATGATACTTAAAGAGGAGTGGGCAGACAGATGGTGTAGATATTGCACTCAAGAAGCGGTTGAGACAGAATGGCACTACATCAGGGAATGTTCAGCTTACAAGGACATCTGGATCAATTATATTGAGACATTAAAAGGGAACAACTTGGGTGATTTGTTTGAAGAAGAGAAGATAATAAGGTTTGCAGATTTTCTAGTCAAGATACACAGCAGAAGATCCAAGATGCAGAAAGAAAGGGAAACATAGGTTTTCTAGGGGTTCAGGTTTCTTCGCTGGCTATCTGTGGGTCCCATAGGTTGCTTGGCCTCGTGGACGTGATTAAAAACATTCATTCATTCATTCAATCCTTATTTATTACAACAGCGGCTATCCAGCCCCAGGAATGCACCGGGGCATGGATGTGTCGCTTCATGCTGCATAGCATTCCATACTGACAGCCTCCTTCGCATTTCGTAATTTTGATTCTCCAGCACACCATTCGTAAGTGTGTCCAAATATTTTGTAAGGGTTTTTGGACTTAGAATAGTATGTTTTATATTTAATCGACATTATTTTAGAAATCATTTAAATTTGATTTTTAATAAAAAAAAAAAAAATCATCATTATTTAGAAATCATTTAAATTTGATTTTAATAATATTTTTTTTCATTGTTTTATTTATATATAAAATAAAAATAATATTTTTATGTTTAATAATTTTGAAAATGATTTAAATTATTTGATAGTTTAAATTATTCGAATTGTATTTAGATTTAATTTTTAATTAGTTTATATTTAATATTATTTTTAGAATTTTGATTTGAATGTGTATTTGTATTTGCAGTTAATAACATTATTTTTTAAATGTTAATATTAAATTCATAAAGTTTCCAAAGTTCATGACAATATTGTGAAATATTTTTGGATTAAAATTGTGTACTAATTTTAATCCAGAAATCTTGATGATGGATCATGGAGTAGAAACGTTGATGTAAAAATTAGCACACAGTTTTAATCCAAAAATATTTCACAATAATGTTAATATTATTTTTAAATTATTTGTATGTCTATTACAAATTTATATTTTTCTTTAAATATTTTTTTATAGTTAACAATCTTTTAAAAGAGACTTATGATTTGAATTGCGCTTGTATTTAATTTTTTTATTGTTTTTATATTTAATATTTTTTTTTATAATTTTTATTTGAATTGTGTTTGTATTTATAGTTAATAATATTATTTTTAAAAGTATTAATCTTGTATTTAAATTATTTGTATTTGTATGTTTACTATAATTATATTCTTCTTTAAATAATTTTTATGTTTGAAAAATAATTTAAATTTAGTCACATATTACATTCCTAACTAAATTATTTTTATGTCATTCAATGATTTAGTCTTTATAATTTTTTCCAAAGAGGTTATATACTTGCAGGTCAAGAAATTTTTAAAAAATATAACATAACAAAAAAAAAAAAACATAGGTGTTTGTCATTAGTTTTTCTTATACTACAAATTTTTTTAACAAAATTCTAGAGGAATGGGCATAGTTTCTTCTAGCTTTCTTTATATTATGCATATTTCTTTGTGTTTGATTTTTTTTTCATATCACAAATATTTTCAACAAAATTCTACACAAATGGATATGATTTCCTCTAACTTTCTTTATATTGTGGGTATTTCTTTACCTCTAATTTTTATTATACTAAAAATGTTTTCAACAAAATTGTAGAGAAATGGATATAGTTTATTTTAGCTTTGATTATATTGTGCATACTTCCAACAAAAAAGAAACAAGTTTTAAGTATCAAAACTCTAGGCCCACATTTCTTCTTCAAAAAACTAAAAGAAGTTGTTAAATCATCAATTTTTATTTTTATTTGTATAAAATGTTCTATTGAGATAGTATGAGGTTAAGGTTATCACTCTCAAGGATTGCTACTTTAAACTAGAGTAATAGAGATTGGAAAACATTTTCACAATTTAAACAAGGGTTGTAAAGACTAAGTTTACATCAATTAAAAAATTATTAAACATATAAATAATTTAAATAAAGACACAAGCTCCTAAAAAAAGAAAAGAAAATAATAATTTAAAGAGTAGTGTAAGCACTCAAAATAAATTAAAATATTTTATAGAACATTTTAAGTCACTTTTAAAAATTATTAAGAGGAGAAATCATTTTATAGTAAGCATATAAATAATTTAGTTAGGAATGTAATATGTGACTAAATTTAAATTGTTTTTCCAAAATTATTAAACATTTAAATAATCAATTAGCAATGTAATATTTTAGTCAACATATAAATAAATTAAATAAAAAGATAGACATTAAATACAATTCAAATTGAAAATTATAAAAATTATTTTTAAGACTCTTTTAAAAAAATTGTCAAACATAAAAATTATTTAAAGAAGAATATAAATTTGTAGTAAACATACAAATACAAATAATTTAAAGAAAATATTAATATTTTTTTAAATAATATTATTAACTATAAGTACAAACACAATTCAAATCAAAATTATAAAAAAAATATTAAATATAAAAATAATTAAAAAATTAAATACAAGCGCAATTCAAATCATAAGTCTCTTTTAAAAGATTGTTAACTATAAAAAAATATTTAAAGAAAAATATAAATTTGTAATAGACATACAAACAATTTAAAAATAATATTAACATTATTGTGAAAGATTTTTGGATTAAAACTATGTGCTAATTTTTACGTCAACATTTCTACTCCATGATCCATCATCAGGATTTCTAGATTAAAATTAGTACACAGTTTTAATCCAAAAATCTTTCGCAATATTGCCATGGACTCTCGAAACTTCATGAATTTAATATTAACATTTTAAAAATAATATTATTAACTGCAAATACAAATACACATTCAAATCAAAATTATAAAAATAATATTAAATATAAAATAATTAAAAAATTAAATCTAAGTACAATTCAAATAATTTAAACTATCAAATAATTTAAATCATTTTCAAAATTATTAAACATAAAAATATTCTTTTATTTTATATATAAATAAAACAATGAAAAAAAGTTATTATTAAAATCAAATTTAAATAATTTCTAAATAATGTTGAAAAAAAATATATATTATTAAAAATCAAATTTAAATGATTTCTACAATAATGTTGATTAAATTTAAAACATACTATTCTAAGTCCAAAAACTCTTACAAACTACCCTTACAAAATATTTGGACACACTTAATAGTAATATTTGCATAGTTATTCGTATGTTGTATGAATGGTGTGCTCGAGAATCAAAATTACGAAATACGGAGGAGGCTGTCAGTATGGCATGCTATGCAGCATGAAGCGGCACATCCATGCCCTAGTGCATTCCTGGGGCTGGATAGCCGCTACCATTTATTACTACCTAATACACTAAAATATCATATTCCTATATACATAATATTAGACCAGTTGAACAATTAGTATGTGTCAAAGAATACAATTGATAAGGTGGAAATGATTTATGGAGCAATTGTTTGTGTCACAGGGTGCAATTGATGAGGTGGTAATGATATGATTTTTTGTAGTGAAAGTTTGGGCTATGTAGCACAACCTAATGAACTTTGATGGATGTTGGCACTCTGGTAGATCATACCATTTGAGATCTTTGTAATCTGTTGATATCAAACTATCAATCTTTGTGGTGCTTTAATATACACTCGTTACTTGTTATCAAGTCTAAGTCCAGTCCAAAAAGCATACAGAAGGCATATGATGTAAACACATGTTTGATTTTGGTGAAGGAATGCATTTGGATGGATTGAAACACCCAACACTTTGAGAAGGTTGGTACTTGGAGAAATTTTAATTCGTTGGATCATGAGTAACAACGCACCTATGTCATCTACTAATCCACCAATGGTGTTGATCTTTAAGGCAATTTGATCCAAGATGTTGGTCATGATCAAGGATTAGGCAAGCCTTTTAAAGTTCATATGGTAGTAATATCAAATGTTTGTGATACATGCATGTGGTAAAATCTTGTTGACATGTGTATATTTGTGGTTCAATGCATATACAATTTGGTTCATTCACTGATAGGGTGAGACTAATGATCTTGAAATTGATCAACTTGAACTATCGATCTTGGTCGAAGTATAATGAATTAAAAGTGGTATATTAGGTTGCAAAAAGGTGCGTGAAACATTCTAATGGGCTCTTAGAGATCGATAAATTTCTTTGAAAGCTTTCAAATCATGTCCAAGGATCTTTATCGAATATTGATTTTGATAGTAGATGGATATGAGTCATCAACTGAATATAAGGGAATTGCAAAGCAAATTGAGCTTACTAATTAATGGAATTGAACAATTATACCTGAGGCATGTCATGTCATCTGATAGACCTTGGTAGAAGATGCACTTTGGTGGATTGAACTACCCAACATCTCAGGCATCTATAAATACATCAATGTCATTGATCTTCATTGTAGATGCATACCAATCATTGATCGTCTAGATGTCTAATGAGCTAGAGTGACAGTTAAAAGAAGAGATGTAATATATGCCAAAGTGTAGCTAATTCCTATGTGCCAAAAGATGAACATGTGGAAATTCTAAATGGGTCATTCTCTGTACGAGCAAATGCAATGATGCCAAGTGGTCTAAATTGGAAAATATATTGTGGGTCCAACATGTGTGAAGCTCCTTGGCAAGCTTAGAAATGTTCTTTTGGGGTCATGGATTTGATGTGATGTGGTTAATCCTATCGATACTAACATATTGGTTGATTAATATCATATGCATCTTAGGCATCTATCATTATACCAATGTGATTTGAAGATGAGTGAATCTTGGTTGTCAATTGTCACTAGAACTTAGCAAATAATGTGAAATGTTAAAGGCTCCCCAAAGGCTTGTAGACCGTTGGCTTTGATATGATGTGGCATGATCCAGAAAAATTCAATAAAAGTACAAACCTCAACAAATTATTCCATTTGACACCTCGGCAATCCATCAATATGTTAAAGCCATTGATTTTTAGAACACGAGATTTCAACTGTTGATTATTGTGGATACTTAGTGACTAAGCAAAAGTGCTAAGAAGAACTCTAGGAGTGGGAGATTGGCACATGGAACTTTCAAATTGATTGCGAGATTGGCTAGTCAAAAAAACACATATCTTGAGGGCCTCTCAATCTACTAGACGGATTGATCCAAAAGGAGATTAATCGGAGCCATTGATCAAAGGTGAACTTCAAATTCTTTAGCCAATGGAGCAAAGTTATGGATTTCGAGTGAAAAGCAATAAAGCATGGGGTTTACCAATATATCATCGGATATAGATTTAATTCAAAGAATGCAATTTGAGGCATATTGAATATTGGAATGATTTACATATCATTCTATGATGTCTATTCAAAGGCTAATTATGTTCAAAGATTGAAAAATAAGTTCAAAAATTAGGAAAGCACTAGGGAATTTAGAGATAGAATCTAATATTGATTGCGGTTGGTGAATGTTGACTAGTTTCAAGAGCTAGCATGATTTTGGCATTATGTTGTTAATTAAGAAGGTAGCTAAGGGAGTTGAAGATTAGGAAATGCTTAGAATGATTGTGGAAACCAATAGGGAATTTGACTCTTAGGGTCTAGGTTGTCTTCTAGACATTAATTGTTTTCAAAATTCGATGAGGTTAGCTTCCTATAGAACCGTGTGTGCACATCTAAAGATTTTTCCCCAATTCTAAAAAAAAAAATATAATCTAAAGGAATATCTTGTAATGCACAAGGAATTAATGTCATTGTGAATTAGTCTTGCAATGTATTAAAATTGTCGGAAGGGGTTGATTAAGTGTGTGATTGGGTCGGATATGAATTAAATATCCAAGTGCAATTATACAAAATGGAGCTAGAATTAAATGTATGCACATCATCAAGGAGATTTGTAGATCAAATTTCATCTAGGAATTTATGTCTAGATTGAATACACATATCCTTCCTTAAGATCCCCCTGTAGCATTCAAATACATATTTTAAACTTTTCAAATGTAACTGAATCTTTTAACAGTAATTATTTCTTTAAGGTTAAAGAGCCCTTTGAATCTCAAAAAATTTAACACTCCATAAAATTTAAAGTTCAAATTATAATATCATAATAAAATAAATCATTGTTGAGGTGGCACACTTCCTAAGTCAGCATCGTTTATGCCTTCTTGTGATGACTGGATTGATTGTACAACATACTTGACTTTGTAGTCCAAAAATGCCTTGAGGACAAGTGGCATCTCGCTATGTTGTGGAATAATGACACTTTTATTCTTAGTCTCCATAATGCTTTGTTTCCTTTAACAAGATCCAACTTGTTTGAGAAGGTTGTTGGATGTCCAATACATTGTATCAAGGCTTAGTCAATGACACCCATTTCCTCATGTTTTCTACACAAAAAGGTTGTTCATTAAGTATTCCTTCCACCATTTCTTTGAAATTGTTCTTCATTATTTCCAAGTCCTCATACTGTGAATCATCCTTCTTTCTTATACCGATGGCAAACCAATCTTTTTAAATAATTGAAGTAATTTGATTGCATTCTTCTAATAATTTGTTTTGTTCCAAAATGTTTTTCTTTAAGAACAAAAAAATTCACTCTATGCTCTTCTTCCGCATGAAAAATCTGGTATCATCAACAATGGGCAAGATTTATTTTGTCACCAACTTGTCTATCCCAAGATCAATCATTTCCTTTAAATCATTGTCCTCCTGTTGCCGCATTGACTCCTCATGTTTAGTGCTTACAATTTCACTTTCAATCTCCTTCTTCAATGTCTCGATATCATCACAAATATTCCTCATTTCCTCAGTAATTTCATTCATTTGCTTAAAATATATTTAACCCAATCTTCTATAGCTTTACCATAAGATTTGTATGTATGAATTTTGTTAATTACCTCCCTCCCATTAGTCGAATTAGGATCAAAAGAAATATCGATTTGGCTCATTGGTTGAGTTGAAGGATCAATAAATTATTTCAAGCATTATGTTAATGCTTTTACGTGTTGTTTCAATTGATCCTTTGTCTTCTTATCTATTGATGTCCTCTTAACCAACTTAGCAATCGATACCTAAAAGTCATGCACATCCCCATACCTCGTGGAAGGCCCCAAATTAATTCTAGTGATATTAAAATATTTTACAATCATTTTGATGGATTCTTTCTATGTAGAAGGGTGAGCAACTTCTACATACATGTTGCATGTAGTGGTATCCGCCAATAACCTAGAAGTAGGTTTAATAGGTTTCTTAGATTATGGAGCTCTTTGAAGAATTTATCCAACAATATCCTTACCAGGGAGGTTCAATTGAACCAATTTTCTCTTCTTGGTAAGAATTTTTTCCAAGAAAGAAGTGGAGGAAGGATTTGAGGATGACCCAATAGTAGGAGAACTAAATTACAAGGATATCCTAAGAGGAGGAATATCAAAAATCTCTATTTCTAGGGAGGAAGGAGGAGTTGGGCCAATTCGAGTATGAGGGCTCTAAGATACATTTGGTGGAGGAGAATTTGGAGGAGAATGAGGAGAAGAATAATCACTCACTTGAGATGGAGAAGAAAGTATGTTAACATTATATTCTTCTAATTCTTCCACTACGGTCAATCCTCCTCTTTTCTCTTTCATGTTGATTCTTTTTCTTAGCAACATCTTCACAAGTCTTTTCTCGAATTCTCTTATCTAGAGTATATTCATCATCATCCCCTTCCCCACTAGGATCTATCTATTGAGCAGAAGAAGACATTTGTTGGGTAGAAGGAGATTACGTTAGACTACTCTATACACACTCCAAGGCCTTCTTAGATTATCGAGGTGTGGCATTGGATTTTTCTACAATTTTCTTCATCACCCAATCACTATTTCTTTTGAGAACTACTATAGTCTTTGCTTCAATGGTTTCAACCTCTTTTGTGCTCCAGTCAATCAAAAAGTTGTGTTTGTATATGATCAATGAAGATGGGATCCACTAGATCATATTCCTCATCTTATATACCATGAATATCCCAATTCAACTTAAAGGATACAATTTTCTCAATGATAATCTCATCTAGCTCCTTTTTCTAACTTCATATTCATCAGTTCAATCTTCCCAATAGTCTTCTAAGGTTGGGATATGGTAAAAACTTGATCCCAATTATAAATATTTTTAATAAAATATTTATTATCAAAAGGAAATCTCCTCCCATAAAAATGCATGGTATAATTCACTAAATCCTTTTCAATAATAAGAGCATATGACATAGCCTTACATGAATATTGAACAAGGCCAATAGGAAAAGGAATTCCTACCTTTTTCCTCTCTTGGCATCTCTTATTCACCTTTGCCACCTATTTGCATTTCTCCATGAGAACAAATTTTTCTTCTGCATACTTAGGTAGTTTATAAGGAAGTCCATCAAATCCCCCAACTCTAATATAGGTGAATCTTTGGAATTGTATGAAATAGTTGCTATAATTGCTAACCAATTGAATAGCTTATGGAGATACCATTAAACCCATGTCACCTTGAATCTCTCTAAATATCCTCATGGTGAATGCATCATTCACTCGTCTCAAACTCTTATAACTCCTTTCTAGTTGCAATTGAGTGTAGTAGTCATAGATTTGGGTTGTCTTGTCAAAAACATCTACAGGGCATAATCCTAACCATGGTCTTGTATAGAAAATTGCACATAACAAATAGGAAGACATAAAATGATTTGTTGAGCTAAAATTGGACTATGTTGGAATGAATTTGATCACTAATAAGATTGGCCCAATCAATAAATTATTTTCCATGAGCAATTACAGTAATAAAGAAGTACACCCATTCCTCGAAGTCGTGAGCATTCTCATTACCTTTTAACCAGTGCAAGAGAACAATGTTGTCTAAAATTTCCTCAACGAACTGAGACCTATGTAATCTGTTAGGTGGCTGAGATTTCCCTATTTAGGTGTCACAAACCACTACTGAGCGATCATATTTCTATATTGGTTTTTTTTCTGCGTAGTGTTGGTAGGTAATGGTGAAATTAAAATCTACATATTCTTCTCTTTGAGGTAGTCAAAGGCACAAACTGAAAGATTCTGTGTTTAATTTAAGAATTAGTATGTTTTCATTTTTCCTAACCTCTCTTGTTTGATGTTCATAGTGATTATGCATTCCAAAACCAAATCTAGACGTTGTACTACTACTGAGAAGGCAAGTGCCTATAATAATCCACTTTTGACCAATTTCTATGTGATTGGGGGTCTATCTTTTTTTATAATTCTTTCCTACAAATCTCTCAAAATCACATGCCCTAATTTCTGGTAGGGTGCTTGAAAAACCCAAAAAATGTTCATAACCCAAGTATTTATACTTCATGGCAGTTACAAATATGTAACAAAGATGAGGATAAATTTTGCAAGGAGGAAATTTAAAGAAACCCAAGAAATTTTGATTTTAAGCAGAGAATTTTGTATCACACTCTGTCATGAATTGCTTATTCCTCGTAGCTAGTCCCTTGGTTGATAGTAGAGTAAAAGGAGTGTAATACTATGTGCACCTTAAGTATGATACTCAATTTGTCTCTGTAATTCTTTCTTGTGTGAAATCCTTGATTTTACTTCTTTGTTTCTATGAATTGGTTGTTGAATGCTTATTGAGATGAGTTATATTGACAATTAAATCTCAAGTAGATACTCACACCAAACATTCTTGGGATTTGAGGAAGAATTAATGGTACATTTAAGGTTGGCACATGGGATATTTTCCTTTGATATTAACCTTTACCATCAAATTTGAAAAATAATGGCACAAAAAAGTTGATCAAAAGTTTGAATGATTTTGAGAACCTTGTTGGGTTCTGAAATAGGTTTTGAAACCTGATAAATTTTCTGAATGACTATACTTTCTTCTTTGAAACCCTTATTCCCAATAATTTTGTTGATACTTATCATTTTCTTCTTTTTATCTAGGTTCGTATTAAGTTTTTGAAACCTTGTCGACCCAGGATGATAGTTTTGAAACCTCTTCTTAAAGTCAAATATCAATCCTTTCAAACAATTCAAATCTTATTTATGTCACTGATGAAGTTCTCTTAAGTGAAATCTTCATCGTGTTGATAGTTGTGAGTTTCTTGTTGGTTCTCAAAAAGGTTATGATAACCCTATCGGAACCTGACGAGGTTTTGAAAACTTGATCAGAGGCTGACACAACTTTTTCAAATAAATTGACACAAGAAAGAAAGGCTTATGAATTTGAATATTGGGAATAAAGAAAATAAAAGTAAAGCTTTAATGGGATTATGACAACCTTGTCGAAGGCTAAAAGAGTTGCGAAAACTTCTTCAAACACTGATGAAAGTTTTGAGACCACATTTTTTTCTAAAAGAACAATTTTAAAAACATAGGAGATATTAGTAGCCAACTCAAAAACAAGGGTTGACAAAAACTAAGGCAATAGTTGGCTCTAACTGAGGACAAGGACTAAGAAGGACGCGGGATGAACCCAAAATTTATGTATCAAGCCCTTCCATTAGGTAACAGAGTCATAACTTGCAGCTATTAGGGAATTTTTATCAAGGCAAAAGAGAAAGACATAAAAAGGGAAAACTCAAACCAAACCAAAAGAAGGAACCAAGACCAAAACACTTAACTAATTTATATAGAGATGAGGACCAACCCAATTTTACATTTGATAAATTTTCAAGTATTCCCCATTGTAAGGAAGATGTTAGAATATGTCATCAAGGTAGGCCAAAATAAAATATTTTTTGCCACATACCTGAGCAATTCAGAAGGGACCTTTCCACAAAGAATAAAACTTTCCATGTGCTCCCTTAGGCTCCCTTCTTTTATCCCATAATAGTACCAGATCTCCTATCATAAACTTTCTTAGTCGATCTCTTCTATCAAATATTTTCTTCACCTTGGCTTAATATAAAGTGATCATTTCCAACATATCCTCTCTTTGTTTCTCAATCTTAGTAAGATGCATAGTTATTTTCTCCAAGGAATCATGGAATTGTTGATCTTCAATAGAATTATGCAAGTTGATAGCTAACAATTTCAAAGGAAAAGGTAACGCGTTGCCTATCCCATATATCAATTCAAATGGTTTCATGTCTATTTCTCTCTTTTTTTTGTAATCCTATCTACCCATAATGCATGTACAACTTCTTGTGCCAATTCCTTTAGTTTTCATCTACCAATTTTTTGATGATAGTGAGTATATTTTGTTACTCGATTTGGAATGTTCATTCTCCTAAGGATAATAATATGAAGAATGAAACAAAGTTACTCCATGCTCATAGTAGAATAAAGATATTTCATCTAATAAAAAATTAGTTGCATTATTTGTCACCAATTTTTGAGGAACACCAAAACAAACCAAAATATTTTCTTTTATGAATTTGCAGATCACTTTAGATGTATTTTTTACTATGATGGCTTCTACCCACTTAGTAAAAAAATCTATTTCAATTAATATATGAGTGTGACCTACACTCGAATGCGGGTTAATCGGTCTAACGAAATATAACCCCCGTTGCTAGAATGGCTCTTCAATCACTACTAGCTTTAAGGGGAGAGCTTCTAGTTGAGGTTTACCTACAAATTATTTACATTTTTCACATTTGGCCACCCAATTATATGCATCTTTGAACATACATGGTCAATAGTAACATTATCTCAATATTTTGAAAGAGGTTACTAATGAAAATTAATGTCTTTCGCAAGCTTCATTGTGAAACAACTCTAGCAAATTTTCCTATTGTTATCTATCTACACACCTCAAGAAAGTCCCATCTAGTGCTCTTTTATACAATTTATCTCCCCAAATCACATACTTGGATGCCTTGAGCCTAAGATTTCTTCTTTCCTTTGGAGATAGATAAGTATGGCGTTCTCCATAGGTGAGAAAATATGCGACATTAGAAAACCATTCATCTTGGAGGATTACCAATAATACCAAATGGGTTTGGTCTTCTATCTCTGGTTTGTTTTTTTCCATCAATTTATAAAGTCCCCTACCTTTGACTAGCTTCATGGAATTTATCTCTAGATCATATTCTTGTACTTTAGCCACCTAGGTTCCTCTTTTGTTGCAACCAATCTCCTATTGTGTAAGCATTATTTTTACTATATGGTTGGGAATGTAAAATATAAAATCTAAATTGTTTAACTACTTTCACCATGGAAAAGGAAAGTTTCTCAATCATAGAATAATTTAGTTCATGTTTATTTAGAGGAACACTCATGAAGGCGATGGGCACTTCTACTCCTTTCTCATAAAATTTCAATAAGATAAAAAACATAGTGTGTTAAATCAAGACAAACTAACATAGGTGCATGGGAAATGGCTTCTTTAATATCCTTGAATGCTTGTTTACCTGATTCATTCCATTTGAAACCTTTCTTTTCTTTCATCATTTCCATGATATGCCTTGTGTTCTCGGAGAACTCAAGTATGAATTTCCTTAGGAAGTTAACTTGCCTAAAAATGGACTTCACACTAGTTCTATTCAAGGCTAGACTCAACTGTTGAATAGCTCTAACCCTTTCAAGATCAATTCTAATTCCTTCTTTCAAGACAATATGTCTTAGGAGTTTCCCTTCAGTTACTCCTGTGCCATAGAAAAATGGCCCCTTGTCATTTTCATGGCCTTTTAGGTCTTTTTTCATGATGTTTGGTCTATTTTGCTTTGATTTTATATTGTAATGTGGCTTGAACATGCATATCTATGTACTAAAATTCAAATAATGACGTCTTGTGAAGGTTTTGTGAAGTATTTTGAAACATTTATACACTCTTCTAGACTCTATTCATTGCAATTCACCTAAAAATCACCTTTTCATCACTAATCAAGTCCTATTTTGAAGTGTTGTAAAGTCTTGTAACAAGATTTCATGCTTTTCTAGGCACCACTTCACTATTTATCCCTTTCTTATTTTTATACCCTTATAAGCTTTAATTAAGTGTATTTTTTAATGTAAGCCTGACAAACAACATTAAATACAAGATAATTCCTAACACCCATTTTTATGTCCTAGGTGGGACCCATTCGCCATGGGTGGCGAATGAGTCCCCCTTCGCTCCAAATTCAAAATATTTTAAATTTCCTTTTGAGTTTTTATTCAAAATCACTTGATGTCGGCTTGTGATGAGGTATTAACAGGTTACTAAGGCACAAGAATGTATAAATAAGTTTTTTTACATCCATTCTAACCCCCTTTCATCAAGTTCACTCATTCACCTATTCACTCAAGCATTCAAGCATCTTACAACATCAAATCAAGCACTATTCAAGCATTGTGGAGTATCCATTGATACAACTTCAAATTTTCATCAACAAGGGTTTGGTAAGTTGATAGCATTTACATGTTAGTTTATCATTCTCTTGCATTTCATTATTTCATTAAGGGTTTGATTACCAAAGTGGGGTTTG